>JAILXH010026919.1:0-10233 GCA_023558415.1 Piaractus mesopotamicus
TATATATATATATATGTGTGTATGTATGTATTCAGTGCCTATTCAGTGCCTATTTTGCTGTTGCACTTTTGGCATATTTTGAATAAACAATGGTCAGTTTGTGTCATAGCAAAATGTAAAAATTATATGAAATCACAGCTGGCCCATGGATTTGCTGAGATTTTTTAATGTGGCTCTTTTAGTGGTTGAGTTTGACACCCCTGGTCTATAGAGTATTAGGTGGGATACATTGCTTGCATTCTAGCCATTTCTGGAATGCTAATCCTGAAACTACTTAACTATTATATTCTTCCACCAGCTGAGCTGTCAGTGGTCCTGTACGTTTGCAGAAGCCGACTCAGCTATAGTGAACATTTTAGGACATCCTCAGACCTCAGCATCAGTACTTGGGCATCATTCCTTGGACTGAACGACTTTAAGTCTCGGGAAAACCATCGTTATGTCTCAGATCTGGTGCAATTGAACATCAGATCAAACACTGTCACACAAAATTGCCTTAATCAGTTGAAGTAGCGGACCACCCACACAGTTGACAACAGCTGACAGCGCAGCCTCTCGTTTGTTGTAGTCGTTTGTGGTGCTCTGGAGAGAGGTGAGCAAAATCTGATTTCATTTTAAAACACTTTACAAATGTTATACTGGCATTTATATCGAGATTGCACAATAGTTTTCTAAGTTATATGAACCAGTATATGCTCGACCAAGCTTGTGTTTGGTCTGATCACTTTTTTTCTGAGGCCGTTTGATCTGACGGCGTTTGGTCTGATGTTCAGTTACACCAGATCTGAGACATGACGATGGTTTTCACCGAGATTCGAAGTTGTTTAGTCTGAGGAATGATGTCGTTCTGCCTGATGCTGGAGTACCGGCGCTGAGGTCTGAGGATGTCCTAAAATGTACACCGTACTTAGCTGAACGAAGTGGTCTGGATTGGTTATAACAGAGCAGTAAAATATGGTAAAGGTAGGCCGTTAAGAGCTTTCAGTGTCATTCAGAAAACCTTATAGTCAGTACGGAACTAAATAGAAGCCAGTGTTTAACTACATGTGCTGCTGCCTTCTGTACACAGTTTAGTGTGAGCACAGAGTTTGCTTTCTTTAAAGGCCAAAAAATGGACATAACTAAACAATAACAAACATTCACTACGACATAGGCTTTTAGAAAATGTTCTTGTTTGATTATGTCTGAAGACACTTGAAACATACTCTACATACATTCACAATTTGATGTCCGATTAAAACATTTTCTCATTTTTTAAACAAAAGAGTTTAATGTAGGGTGTAAATATTGTTAAACAAGTTTTCGCTCCGCAGTACATACAGTATACATACTGAATCTGGAATGTCAGAAGCTATTTAAGAGCTACATTAAAAATAATCTTCCACCAACCGAGCTTTGAGCGATCCTAGAGGCTTGAAGTAAGCCTGCCACAGCTGAATGAAGTTGTCTGGACTGGCAAAACCTCTTTAACAGGTCAGTAAGATACTCATGAGCAAGACCTTGTTGTCAGTGCAGAACTTAACGGTAAGCCAGTATTAACTGAATAAGACTGGAGTAATATATGCTCAGGCTTTCTGTTCCTGGTAACCGCATTGGCTGCCACATTCTGAACTAGTTGCAGTTCTATTTAAAGAGACAGCAGGGCAAGCAGCCAGTAACACATTACAGTAGAATAATCTATTCTAATGTAATCTGTATCACATTTCACTGTATGCAGAGGTTTTTTTTTTTTTAATGCCTTAACTGAACAACAGCAAACATGTCTGAAATGAATTACTGGTTAACTCATTCTCAAGTCACTACATAATATTTACTATATAGTGACTTGACCGGCCAATGACCATGAGGCGACAAAAAAATGTATCATTTAGAATTCAAACAAGATATGTAGAGAATTATTTCTCTAAAAGAGAGCAATTCCAAATGCAGCCATAGCCTTCGAAAACACTATTAAGACAGGGAAGACTACAAAAATCTATGTATAACAACAACAACAACAACAACAATAATAATAATAATAATAATAATAATAATAATAACTCGTTACAAACGCTAAGTGGCCAAAAATGCATATTAAAGTCGACATGAATCTAAAATCATAATGCATTTGCATTCCGTACCACATTAACAAGACTAGAAGACAAATTAAAAACATTTTTTATTAGCAAGTCAATTGGCAACTAATCATTGTCAGTTCACTGAGAAAGTACATTTTAATCTATGTTTTCTTTTTTCTTTCTTTCTTTTTTTAATCAAGTAATGGAGTTTAAGCAAATGATCATGAAGCCTGGGTTGGTTCACGGTTCATGCATTTTGGAGGTTTTGTTCTGGATTAGCCTTGCCATTAGATGCCATTACATTGCATAACAACAAATATACGATGCTGTGTGTGTGTGTGTGTGTGTGTGTGTGTGTATTTGTTATTTGCAGTGTTGAAATACATAATGTGTCATTGAGATCTCTGAGGACAAAGGTTCTTTCAGGCACGTCTCTTAGTCATGGCGTTTTTAGCAACAGATCATTTGATATCAGAAGCAAGGGTGAGATTACATGCCATTTGTGCTTTGTCTGAAGTTCTAGCGTGCAGCATTTGCTTATTTTCACAGAGAAGAGGAATCAAAATGACTTAGCTTTGAACTAGCCAGGTCCTGCTTAAAATGACATATCTAAGGCCATCAAAGACAATTCCAAGGTCAAACAACTATGCTTTGCAAAATGCGAAAACATCAAATGCATCATCATCTCAAAAGACTATCACTGTCTGGTAGGCCAGATTATTGAGAGTCAGGGCCTTGGAGTCCTACGAGACTCCCTCACTCTCTTCCATTTAGCACATGCACTATTCCCCACAGGCTTCAGCACTGATAGGATAGATTGCCAACAACACACAATAGCTACAAGGCTTTTGCTAATCACAGTATTGATCCTGTAATTCTCCCCATTTGGAACTCTTTAGCTTGGTGGGCGGCTCTGAATGAATAAAGTCCAGCTCTACCACAGGGGTGGGAGGCTCTGGGAAAAGCAGCTGAGACCTGCTTACTGCCGGAAAACACAGTCTCTCGTCAGTATTCATGTCCAGCGCTGCACACACTCCTCATGCTAATGAACAAATAGTTTAACCTATTCATTTCTTTGGCTCTCTGAAGTAGAGGGTAGAGCAGTGTCCTGGAAGTGCAGGCAGGCATTTTCATTCCTGCGACATATGCTTGCCATGGTTGAGACATTTGGTCAAACATTAATGTATTTCTTTTTCAATTATATTTGGTAACACTTTACTGTGGGGCAGTGTTTATAAAGCTACATCACACCTATGTTCGTCATTACTGCTGGTTTATTTTAATAGTAGTCTATCATAAAGGCTGCTTTTGTCAAATTTGCAATGTCAACGTCAGATGTGAAATGACATTGGACATTGTAACAACTGGCTTTGTAGATTACGTATATCACAGTGGCATAATGCTGATGATGTGACATAGTTTAGGTCTTATAACTGGTAAAATTAATCTACTTCATCTAAGGGCCACATAAAATGCTCACTTTTTGTTCTATTTTTTGTCGTATTATCAGCATTACTCAGCATCACTATGATCTACACTGGTAGAAACACCTGGAATCAGAATAAGTCTATAAATAATCATTTAGTCTTACTGTAGAACCCAAACCTAATTGGATTTGCTAGAATAAGGCAACTCTTTTATGTGTTCTTGAGAGTGCTGAAGCCTGAGACTTAACAGAGCTAGAAAGCAGTTGCTAAGTTAGCCTAGTTCAGGGGTGTGAAACACACTGCCCACAGGAGCGACCCAGTAACGGTTCTTGTCTGGCCTGTCATATGGATTTTAATCCATGTTTTAAATTAAAATCATCTTATGGACCATAATTGACCATTTGCAAAGTAATGATTGACACAACACTCAAACAATCACTGCTTAGCAACTGTCTCTAAGCACTACTTGTTTTCTGACAAGTGAATGAAAAACTCAGGCAAAACTTCTCTGAACAAACCAGTAAGAACAGCAATGGCAGTAAATTCTTCAGGATTCTTAGGCTAAGAAATGTAGGAACGATGCTACTGAGGAATTCAAACACATGCTATCCTGATCATTTGGAGAGTGGAGATGTTATTATTTCATTCATGAAACTGAAATCGTTTTGGATTAAACTCTGTGGAAGGCCACGCTCATGGCAAGGTCAAAACCATTAGCAAACAGCTCCAACATAAGCTGAACTTTATATCGGTAACATCCTTTTTAATACAGTGTCAAATTATAAATAACCTTTCATGACAATGTTATCATTTATGTAGATACGTTAGCTTTTCTTAGGCTAGCTGCTGACATTTCTGACAGCTCAGATTAAACAGGACTGCACACTCACGATTAAGATTAAAACTTTCAGCTTGAAGATAACTTTTCTTGTTTTTTTTGGAATAATAGAGGTTAATGTGAGATATAAACATTGCTAAGGTTTTTGAAATGTTTCACTCTCTCTCCAGTCTATATTCCATTTTGAATTCATTATTTTTGTGATGCCACAAACACAGATATTCGCCCATTCAGCCTACAGTAGTTTAGCCTCACCCCTTCATGCTGAGGTTATAAGAAGCATTTCAACCTGGACTGCTGTGGCACATTACAGGACGGCCAATCAGAACAAAGCTCTTTAAAGGCACTGTAAGAAAAACAGCCTGTTTTATTCTAAGGGAGTAAGAGAGGCTGTAGTATGTAAAAGCGCACAAACACCATAAGTGAACCAATAAAATACAATGAGCGTAATGGACCTTTAAACTGCATGTGTTTATATGCTTTTAAAGTCAACGTGAATTGGAAATTATAACACATTTTCATATTTCCGAGTAAAGCCCAGTATCAGGGAGGGTCTCTGAGCTAGCACAGCATTTTCACTCACTGAAAGGTGGGAGTCTTTGGGATGGGGTGAAACACGGTGTAATTGGATAATATTATTTTCCCCCACCTGCTGGCAACTTAATCAAAAATCTAAAGACTTTTAGACTTGAAAATAAGTAGTTTGTCTTTTAAATGATAAGATATGTCAAATTATACCTAATATGACCAGGGACATGAACTAACAATGTAAAAAAAGGTCAATTTCTGTTTCAGGTTGGCTTTAAAGACCAAATCAATTAGTAATGAAAGAGCCCTTTACCCACCAGACAGGGAGGATGATGTAAGAATACCGTGTGGGCCATAAAATCTAACTTAGATTAAGAGGCACAGTGCTTAGAATGGAAGCCTTCAGATGGACATACAGTACCTGAACCACAGAATGAATGCCTATGTTCTTTTTCCTGATCATTATATGAATGCTCTGTCAAGACAATATGTTCTTATATAATCCAGCAGTATAGAAATCCATCATGTCTGTCCCATTTTTCTAGACGTATCAAGTTTGAGATACCACCACGAATAAAAGGGTCTGAAAAACAATCCTTCAGTCCACTTATCCTCATATGAGACAATTCCGTTTTAACGTCGAATGACTTGGAGCTGATGCGGGAGCATTTACTGTAGCTCTTGACAGGCTAAAAGAAATAGCCAATTTTCCACCTGTTATTCGTTCAGACAGCAGCTGTATGAGGGGTTGAAGACCTAAGGGTCTTTCAAGTAGCTTTAGAAGTCAACACTGCTCCAGAGTAACAGGCAGATACATCATCCGTCCAGTTCCTCTATCTCAGATGATCCTAGTTTCTCCAGTCTTGCCTCATAGAGTGGGCTAACTCCTCATAACAGACCTTCGCGTCTGTGTCCATCCTTCACAAAAACGTTTCATGGCACAGTGAGCCAAGTCAGCAGAGTAACCCTTCAAAATCCGAGCTGTAAATTTACGGCATTAGCCCATGTGGTCTCCCGGCAACAAGAACAGATGGTGCCAGACTGCTAATGGTGAGCTGGTTCGTGCTCGGCGCTGTGCGTCTTGTAATTGACCCTTTTAGATCTGTGGAGAGGGAATTCCAAAGCGCCACACGTGCACCACCTTAATGGAATGTTTTTCTCCACCTTTTAATTATAAGATGCTGGTATTAGTCGTGCAGGTGCTGAAATGGGCCAGGAGGACGCCGTTAGGGAGATTTATGGATGGGAGTGCCCTTGGCTGGTAATGGCAATAAGCAAGTGATGGTTAGCAGTTTGTATGCTAATAATACAGAGAAATAAGTCACCTGATTGCGGCTAACTTTGCAGTGACACTTGAATGAAGGCCTACCATCTTACAAGCAGAGAATATATACAGTTGCATGCAAAAGTTTGAACACTCCTGTTCACATTCAATGCTTTGTTAAAAATTATTTTTTTTTTTTTCATAGTGAAAAGAAGTTTGCAAATCCTCTACAGCAAAAAATGTAAATATGGCAGTTTTATGTAATGTTTTACAACATTATTTCTATTAATTAAATTAAAAGATAAAACATAATGTAGGAATTCTGTTTCATGATACACTTTTTTGTGATGTTTAAACATAAGCAAAACAAACTGTTTATCCTTTTGATCTTTCACTCACAAAATTAACAAAAACCTAACCTTTATTTTAATGTACAATGCTTGGAAGAAAAAAAATAAATCTCATTATGATTTTTTTCCCCCCTCAAATCTATGTGTCCCACAGTAGTTGCCACCCTTCATTTAATACTTTGTACAACCTCCCTTTGCAAAGATAACAGCTCTGCGCCTTCTGCTATAAAGCTTAATTAGACTGGAGAACACATGGCAAGAGATCTGAGGCCAGTCCTCCATACAGAACCTCTCCAGATCCTTCAGATTCTAAGGTCCGCACTGTGGACTCTGCTTTTCAGCTCATCCCAATTTTAATGTTTACCTAAGGAAAAAGTGATGAGATTCATTATTATTTCAACCCTGGATTCCTTGGCCTTTGCCCATCTTCTGTGAAGAACATATAAAATAACATATTTTCAGTGACTTCACACTGTTCACCCCCCACACATTTATATTACACATGTGGTGTTGGCTGAACCCGCAGCGAATAAAAGTGTGATGGTGCTGTGTCCCTTCCCTCTATTCTCCTCCTACATGGCCTGCTGTTAATGTGTGTGTGTGTGTGTTTGTATGTGTGTGTGTTTGTGTGTGAGGGTGGACAACATGGACAGGCTACTGACTGGCTACAGCTGCTAAAGGAGAACCCTACGCTGGATACTAGTGATATATTAAACATTTGGTATTTTTGCACAAATTGTTATGGCTGTATTGATTTAAAAAAAAGAATAATGTGGTGGGTCCGGCTGACCACTGAGTAACAGAAACATCAACACCACACAAAGTCTAAGCTTCTTAATTATTGCCATGATAGAGGACATGGGCATTTTCAGCTGTTCAGCTGTTCTCTTGTAGCCATTTCCTGATTTGTGCAGCTCAGCAACCTTTTGTCATACATTATTGCTGTTTTCTCTGGTCTTTCTGGCTGACCATTTAAGTGATTCTAATCACTCAGGTGAACTTAAAAACATTAAATATGAATGGCAGTGTACTTCAGTAACATTTCACTCTTAAGAATTTCCAAGGGTGGCAATAATTGTGGCACACATAGATTTAAGAAAAATGTATTTTTCATGACAAGATTTAGGTTTTTCTGCAATCATTATACCTTAAATAAAGGTTAGATTTTTACTAATGTTTTGAATGAAAGATCAAAGAGAATAATTAAGAATATTTTTACAGCTCAGTTTGCTCATGTACATATATCCATGCAAATATTTAGTCTTAGTGCTCATGGTAATTGTAGCCAGTTATTTAATTTGTGAACTATTCTTACTGCATTGCAATACCAAAAACATTACAATTTCCCCACTGCCCAAGTCATTTCCTCAGCATAGCCATGCCAGCTGCAAGGTGAGTTCAACTCTAATGTTTACGGTAGTTGTAATCCAACAGGTACACTTACAGAAAGAATCCAAATGTTTGTAAGAAAAGGCCTTGCGGTGTACAAAATACCCCACATCAGCTTGGGGCTGCAGTGTCATGTGTAAAGTCAGCTACAGCTTGAGCTTTCAAGAGTTTGCCAGCAGAAATAATTAGCCAGCCCAGAAGTGTCCCTGGATTCAGGGGCTGAGGCACCCCCACTGTGCTGGGCCTTTGCTATCTTTAGCCTGTGTACCCTTTTTAGAATCAACTGATTGAGTGTTACTTTTAGGAAATAAACTGTTTCATTTGCCATTTTGAAATCTGTGACAGAAACCACATGCAATCAACCAACAGCAACCAGTGTTGCTGGTGTCGGTTCATACACAGATTTCATCTCTTTTAAAGCTGCACAAAAATGCTGCCTGAATGCTAATACTGCTACCTTGTGATAAATTAGATGGGAACATTCTTACCTTTTACATGCACCCTCTGTCTTTTTCTCAGTTAAACTGCCAATTTGTTCCCCTAATTGAGACAATCCTCAATTATTAGCACTGAAATAATAAGAATACATTAGCACTGAAGAAGTTCTTATTATTTTAGTGCTACATATTTTATTTGTACATATACATTATTTGTGCAACTTTCATAGCACCAGTGCTGCATGCTCAAAAACGTGCCCTGTTAGAACAATGTTCACCATCAGCCAATATGAGATCACGAAGGGCAAATCCCACTGTGTTAGAGATGACTGAAGACAAGCGTAAATCCAATATAGGTATTAAACCAAGATCAAGTGTGATATCAGAGCAGCTGTGGGGGGAAATTACTGCATTACTTCAGCTGTCAGCAGTGTAGGAACAAACAATTAAACCATTTTACCCACCGCACATTATTTCTTGAGGTTACCTGAGGTTTTAATCAGCCAGGCACCATTTCAAACCAACCCAAGTGACATGCCACAATTGCACTACCCTTGCAAAGTCTTACAACACAAAAGAACGTCCACTACCTCTGTTGCGTCTCAGATGTCAGTGCTTCAAAGTGACTTAAGTTCCCTTGCACTTGGATGGATGGGGTTTTGAAGTGTGCAGATAAGGTATTCTGAGCCAGAAAGAGTTGGCTGCGGCTGCCCGGCACTCCCTCTCAGCGCTAGCTAACCTACAGTGCCATTAATCGCATTAGCCAGGCTCTCTCTCTCCCTGGGCCGGAGTCAGGGGCCTGGATTAATTGGCCTCCACTATGCAAAGCAGGCACACTGGAACAGGAATTCAATACCGAGAAGTGTAATGAGTGATTAAGGAAACATTTCACCGTCGCTCAAAGTTTAGCGGGGTGAATACGAGAAATATGTTGCGGATTTATTATTTATGTATTGAGGGGCTTCTCATTTTCCTTCTTGTCTTCCTCTTTCTTTCTTTCTTTTTTCTTTATTTCTGTATTTATTGCCTTATTTCTTCGCCTCTTTGTCTGTGTCTCTCTACACCTTCCACCCCCAAGTCCATCTTTGGGTATTATTCGCCAACTTGGATATAAAGGCTGATTACCAAATTTTGGTCACATTTTCTGACACAAAGGCTGACTACGAGATTTTTGTCACACTTGTCAAGAGATATGGTCATTTCAGCTCAGCTTTTCATCAAGGCCTTAGCAAACTGCACTCCATGTCCCTGCTGGGGCACCATACATCACCACTCTCCTACCCCAGGAGAAAGGTCAAAAGAGGACCCTCATTTATTATTGAAATGGGCGATGAGTGAGATTTTTTTTTCTTTCCCAAGCATATTTTCTCTGCATGTAGTGAATCTAAGCTTTGACATTGAGGTTAATACTACTGTCAAGCACGTTTAAGATGAATTTTATCGTAAACTATCAGCAGAATTTGCTTCTCAGGTGGGGCATGAACGTGTTCATCTGTGTTTGAATGTTTTCGCTATGAATATTTCATGACACAGCCTATAGTGCATCTCCTCACTGACCATAAAGTAGCCATACTTTCACGACAGAAACATGGCACCATCAAAATCTCTCTCTCTCTACCTCCCTCCCACACTCATCCATCTTACAGCTTTGCCACCTATAAATTTCAGCCTGCATCTTGCGACATTCAGCACTATGGGAAATGATTTTCTAAATTAGAGTCCTTAGGCTGTTATGACCGTATTGTCCAAGACTGCCGAGTCCGTCCCGGCTGTACTGTGAAGCATGGAGGCTAAATCCAAATAAAATCATCTCAAATCCAACAGCTCTCATAAGGTGGATGCAATCCTCCAGAGCTGCTCTGCGTTTTACAGTTCAACCTTTTACAAAATTTAATTGGACAAGGGGCTGCAAAGATTTTTTTTTTTTTTTTTTTTTTTTTTTG
>JAILXH010026992.1:1012-16922 GCA_023558415.1 Piaractus mesopotamicus
ACAGGATCCACTTCACAAACAATAAAATAACTGCTTTCTGTTTTTGTATATAATTTTTTTGTTCATCCTCTGTCCTCAGAGACCTGTACCATTGGAAACGTTTTGTTCAATATGATGTACTGTGGAAAAATGACAAGATTTCACCACAGCAGTCGGGAATATCAGAGTCAGGGGAATCCTTTAAGTACAATTAAATTTTTCTCCTCCATTTATTCAGGAACAGACCTACGCTGGACTTTCATTAACCTTTTAAGCTAACAAATGACTGCCTTATAAGGCTTTATAGGTTACACTGACTACCTAATGGTGCATAACTCTGAAACAGCTGATGAACAGAAACAGCTGATATCCATGATCTCTGAGCATGAGCTTTGTTTTCTTGGAAGAGCCTGAGTTATAGTAACTAGTCCGAGAGCTCCGTGAAACCAGGGGTTGCCCATCTCTGTCTTAGACAAGATATCCTTACATTTACTGCAGATAGGCTTCTGTCTGGAGAAAACAGAATCATTCTTTAGCTTTGTAATCAGACAAAAGAGGCTAAATGGAGGAAGCGTTTAGCATTTTCTTCTCCCATGACCTTTAGACACTGCAAGCAAATGAGGGGAAAAACAATG
This sequence comes from Piaractus mesopotamicus, assembly GCA_023558415.1. Taxonomy (NCBI): domain Eukaryota; kingdom Metazoa; phylum Chordata; class Actinopteri; order Characiformes; family Serrasalmidae; genus Piaractus; species Piaractus mesopotamicus. The sequence continues at coordinate 1,627 of JAILXH010026992.1, forward strand.
TGTGATGTTTTTATAAATTTCTTTATTTCAATCTTCTGGAGTAAATGCTTTACATAGATGGGCTTTTTCAACAAACAAGGGTTGAGGAAATGGACTGTGTATGTGTGTATGTAAACCAGCACAAAATGAATAACAAGCACATCAGCTCACGTGGCACAACAAGAGTTTCTAGAAAAACAGTGCGCACTTCTTAAAAAGATTGCATAATACAGCAAATCAATTCAACAGAAACAAAAATGTTTCTCCAGTGTTCAGAAGCAATTAGACATATCACATACCTTCAAAAATAAATACTGAGAGTTTTATTTTATCCAACCTAAGGAGATCAATGAGCATCACTGAATGAGCTCTAAAAATAAAGGGCTAATAAAACCTGATCTCTGTGCAATCCTTGCATTAAAGTGAACCAAATCAGCCAGTAGATGAATTCAATTTGCTTCCAAATTGTGCAATCACAAATTTTTTAATAACAATTTTTTAAAATCTCGATTTCTTTTTTTCTTCTCAAGGACCTGGGCACTAAATGAAGAGAGTGCAAAGCAAAAGCGTTCTACAAGGTTACATATTAGTGGCTACATTTTACTGCAAGACAATTCTGAGTTCACAAAAGAGACAACATCGATATTGCAGTTAGCCATGACATGCCATTTACAGAAAGCAGTGACCACACGGACACAACAGGTAATCATATATTGCACTTTGGAGGAAATTAATAATTCGGTTAAAGATAGATTTCACTGGACATACCCCAACCCAACCTGAATTCAAGAAAGGAAAATCAATGTCACTGAGATGTTCTACCATACCAGTATAAGAGGCTACATTTGTGCAAAAATAAAGCTCATTTAGTAAAAAATAGCAACTCGCCACTCCCATGCACTTCAATTCACAATCAAAAGCAGTACTATCATACTAAGGAGAACAATTCCAACAACTTCCAACACATTCACATCAAATTACTGATTTTATTATAATTTTTTTGCAGATGCTAAAAAGCACACAGCTTCTCTAATGTGAACTGGTCTCACTGGTTTGAATATACTGCTCCTGGTGTTATGGGAAAAGTGTTTAAAGAATGATCATAATAATAATAATAATAATAATAATAATTTGCTGCCTCTTAAGTTTTACAAATAAAATTTGTGAACTCAAATGACAAAAGTCTGTAATGCGCAGCTGGAGTTAGTGAAGTATATTTTAAGTATAAATATTTTAAAAGCCCTCCAAAACCCAAATTTAGTATAAATAAAATATAGTATACAGACATACTAAATTCAACACAATGCACCACCTTAACATAGATTACAATTTTTGAGGACTGGTTCAAGCAGGCTGTTACTACTTCCTTCTCACATTCAGGGAGAGCTGTACCCCAAAAACTGTTTGTTTTTATTGGGTAGTGAGGAGAAAAAAAAACTCCTAAATAAGCCAAAACAGACATCAACAAATTTCTACAAACAAATGAACCCGCAACATCTTTAAGCAGCACCTTGTTTAAGAGACCACCTGGCTGAAGCAACGACTTTTAGACAAGATTCAAGGTGCAACAGAGAACAATGGATCAGTTGAGTTTTATAGCTTGAAGCTCATTCTGGCCAATCAGAATTCGGTTGCAACAGAGTCTGATGGGGATCATCTAAACCATCCAACAACCATTCCAGAAAATGCAATCTGGACATGAAAACGGTAACAACATTAATTTGTACTGTAACTCTACTGCTAATCACGTTAAAAGTGGTATCTATAGGAGTGAAACTTTCCCACCATTTACAAAATTAAGTATGATACAGTTCAGTTAAGAGCTCTAATGCATAAATCATAAACTGAGCTTTAGCAACACATCTGGAGGTCAGAACTCCAGAACAGAAACATGACATATCCATACCTCTCTACAACATACAGTGGAGGCAAAATTCATGAAGACCAAGGCAGACATTTTCTACAGGAATTAAGATTTATGAAGTATACCACTTTATTGCAAACTCCACAACAATCTGGATGCAACACAAGCAGCTTTAAGAATAACATTAGCAATAATCTGCTTGTTCTCCTTTTTAGAACTTTCTAGAATTGTACATCAGTTTGTTAAACTGTCACTTGTCAGCTGAAGATGGTCTTATTCTGTCATGTTTGTTGTGTTAGGTATGTGCCAAAAACTCACTACTAACCACCGAACCCCCTTACCTCTTTACCAAATGCTCATAATACTCCCAAAACCTCAACAAAAAAAAGAGGGGAAAAAAGCAGATAAACTGTTAATATGCAGCATAAAAAAGGTGCATCTCGAACCCGCATTAAAAAGTAAATTCTTCACTGTAAAGCTCTTAGGAACTTAATCTTTGCTACAACAGTATGATAAAACAACTTTAAACACTTCTAAACAACACCGCATCATATTACTATCATGTGTTCAAGGCCTCGCTCACAAGTAATCACCTTTTAAATAATTAAAATGGAAACAGGAAAGAGACCTCTAACTTCAAAGTCTTCCGCACTGCCTCGAGGCCGTATTTCCGTTTCTGATAGATCTGGAGTGCTACATGCGTCTGAGCAGAGTGCATGGGAACTACATTCTCAAGCTATTGTCTCAATCATTTTGGACATTTAAACTCCTCCAAAGGAAGGCCACCGGGCAAGTTAAAATTAAGGGGAAAAAAACAAAACAAAACAAAACAGAAGAACAAGAAAGCCAGACAAAGACACTGACAAAGAGGGGGAAAAGTTTTTATATTTGTGTAATTTTTTCTTACCATCGAGACCCTATTGGTCTATACAGGTCCATGCCTTATCATCAGGCCTTAGTCTTTGGAGAGCTGGCCATGGTTGCAGGGCCTGAAACGTGTGCTGGTGTTTGAGGAGAGGAGTCCGAGAGCTCCTCTGTTGCAGCAGAGACAGAGGAAGCTCAGCATGCCTGGGTGGCAGGCCACCATTGGTGGGGTTGTGAAGTAGAGAGTCTCCACATGCTGGTATATCTCAGCAGCTATGCTGTGGTACTCTGACGAGGCCAAAAAAAAAAACCCACCTTAAAGGCAGAGCAATGCAGCTAGATGATGTTTCTCCCTCAGCAACTCCCTGTGCTTCGGAAGGGTCAAGCGCATGCAACAAATCCTCAAGCAAAAAGAAAAGTTCTTGATTTCCTTCCTTTGTTCCATGTCTATATACAACAGATCTAGCAATAGATCTCATGCTACAGACACCAAAAGCACCTTTTCAGCGTTGATGTGAGCAAGCATTGGGGTGGTTAGGCTGCAGAAACAATGCTTTGGTTCCGTCATGGTTCCTAATGGCATGAGATCTTTTCCATGAGTTTCTTTCTTCATTTGTGATTGATTCAACACATATGTCATCACAACAGCAGGAAGGTAAGACTGAGACACCTGTTCACCAAGGCCAGTGAATAACAAAAATGAAGTTTTTCATATAGTGCATCTCCTACTGGGTGAGAATCTCAATAATAAAATAAAATTCCTCAAAAAATGGAAAGAAAATACCACAACGCCAGCATGTAAGTCAGCTGAGACACACATGATGCCATCATGCTGGCTGTGTCAGTGCCTGTGCCAACTCCATGGGCCTTTGGACCCTCATCAGTGTGCACCTCGTATGGGGGCACTCATTATCTGGAGTGAGGAGAGTGGCACATGTAGAAAGACAAGGAGAGAGACAGGGAAGGAGCGACAGAGACAGAGAGAGAGCTGAAAGGGCTCACAGCTGGTGCACAATGCTGTCAGTCTGATTGAAGGACGCTGGGCCGTCCTGACGGAGCCGCTGCCACTGGAAGGTGGTGCTGAGAGAGCCCACTTCCTCCTCTTCATTCTCCTGCTCTTTAGCAAACTCCATGAAAACCTGACATATGCACATACCGTTAACCCATGATGACTCAAAAAAATAAGGAAAAAAAAAAAAAAAAAATCCCAAAAAACTCTAATTTGATCTAAATTCTAATGTAATCAAAGACATGACTAGAGTTGCTGGGTTGTGATATATTATTGAAAAGCATCACTAACCTGCTCCAGTGTGCACTGAGAAAAGTTATACTCTTCAAAGTTGAAGTTCTGCTTAGCTGCACAGAAATAGGAGTGCAAGTCAAAGTAAATAAAAGGAAGAAAATACCAGTTATTATGTATTAAAATTTAGTGTTCTGGGGGTACTTACCACTCTCCAACCGAGAGAAAGCCTGGGCTAGTGATTTTACATCCTCCATTGGAATCTTATAAACCATCAGAGTTGCAAAGCTGCAACACAACAGGCAAAAAAAGAAGGTTATCAGAAGCAAACAGACATTATGCTCTTTCACTTGTGTTCTCAATACACACCTCTCCTGGCGTGCAGCATGAGGGAAGATTCTTAGTATCTCCTTGTGCAGTAGTGCCACCTGCTGGAGGCCTGTAAGCTCTTCTCGTAGCTTAATCTCAAGACTATAGCCTTGACCATACTTAGCCTTAAGGTGTTGGATGGAGCCAATGCACCTGCAGAAACATGAATTATGGACTCAATTTAACACACACTTCAACTAAGATCTTTTCATTATGGAGCACATGCACATTCACATTAAGCAACCTGAAAAACTGGTGCAGAGCATTCTGAACGCTGATAATATGCTGGGAAGTTACTGTACAGTCGTTGCCAAAGGTTTTGAGACTGACATAAATTTTGTTTTTCACAAAGTTTGCTGCTTCAGTTTTTATGGTGGCAATTTGCATCAACTCCAGATTGTTAGGAAGAGTGATCAGATGAATTGCAATTAATTGCAAAGTGATTCCTTGTCATGAAAATGAACTTAAATCACAAAAATCCCATTTCCACTGAATTTGAGCCCTGCCACAAACTGACCTGCTAACATAATTTCAGTGATCTCGTTAGTTCAGGAGAAAGTGTTAACGAGGACAAGGCAACTGATATCACTGTCATACTGATTGAATTAGAAGAGCAGACTGGTTCCTTTAAAAAGCAGGTGGTACTTGAAATCATTATCTTCTTCTGTTAACCATGGTTACCTCCAAGGAAATATGTGCAGTCATCACTGCTTTGCATCAAAAGGGCTTTACAGGCAAGGACATTGCTGCTAGTAAGATTGCACCTACATCAACTATTTATCAGATCATCAAGAACTTCAAGGAGAAAAGCGAAGGCTTTTTGGAGAAGGGCAGCAAATAAGCCACTTCTCTCCAAGAAAAACATCAAGGACAGACTGACATTCTGCTGAAACTACAGGGATTGGACTGCAGAGGACTGGGGTAAAGTTATCTTCTCTGATGAAGCCCCGTTCAGACTGTTTGGGACATCTGGAAAAATGATTGTCCGGAGAGTAAAAGGTGAGACCATTCATGTGTGGGGTTGCTTCTCATTCAAGGGAGAGGGGCTCACTCACAATTTTGCCTCAGAACACTGCCATGAATAAAGAATGGTATCAAAACAGCCTTCAAGAACAACAACTCCCAACAAGCAAGGAGCAATGTGGTGATAAACGATTCTTTTTCCAGCATGATGGAGCACCATGTCACAAGGCAAAAGTGATAACCAAGTGGCTCGGTGAACAATACATTGAAATTTTGGGTTCATGGCCAGGAAACTCCCCAGATCTCAATCCCATTGAGAACCAGTGGTCAAGCCTCAAATAGCAGGTAGACAAACAACAAAAACACAGAAATTGTGATAAACTCCAAGCACAAATTAGGCAAGTATGGGTTGCCATCAGTCAGGATTTGGCCCAGAAGCTGATATCCAGCATGCCAAGGCAAATTGCACAAGTCTTGAAAACGAAGGGTCAACACTGTAAATATTCTTTGCATAAACTTGATGTATTTGTCAATAAAAGTTAAAAACTATTGAAATGCTTTTAATTGTACTTCGGAATACCATAAAAACATCTAAAAAAAGATCTAAAAACACCGAAGCAGCAAACTTTGTGAAAACCAAAATTTGTGTCAGTCTCAAAACTTATGGCCACGGACAGACATACAGAAAAAAACTTCATACTTTTGAAAGTTTTAAGGAGTTTTTAACATTGATCACAGGATCAAAAGAGAAACAGGCACACAGAGCTGAACTAACCGTAGCTGGCCAGAAACCATGATGGCCACTCGGTCACACACAGCTTCCGCCTCTTCCATGTAGTGAGTGGTCAAGATGGCACCACGCTGTTTGTTCTTAAAAGCAGCACGTATCGCTCTCCTGGCACAAGGGACAGTTGTAATATGTTAGAGCAGACATGAAGCAGGAGGTGTGTTTTATGAAAGTGTACTGATTGCATGGGTTACAATAACAGGAGGCCCTAATGCACAAATTAGATTACATTACCTAATTTTGAGCTTTCAGCAGATGTGCTATGTGCATGTGATTATTTGCTGAAATAGCTGTGCTGATACATTATCCTTTGACCAGGTTTCATACTCATTTTCAATAAGTGTCTGACTGGACCAGTCACATACTCTGTTTGTCAAAAAACAAAAACCCAGTCAACCTAATAAAAAAAATAAAAATATCAAACGGCATCTGAGAATTGCCATCTACTGTCTACATAGGGCTGGGCGATAAAACGATAACGATAATTATCGCGATATAACTTTTCCTCGATAGAGGGATACGACATACGATATAATACACCATTCTCACACTTCGACATGATTGGCGGGGGGTCATGAGTAAGATGAGTCTTTAGCAACGTCTGAAACGCGGAGTTACACATTCTCTGTCTGAGCGGAGCGACCGGCGATCTGCTCTCCTGTGACCGAGTGTGAGTGACGAGGTCAGTGGTGTTACTATACTGGCTTAGAGTGAACTCACCTCTTTCTTTAGCAGCGTTATATTAGCGCCGTTACAGCGCCCAAAAAGTCATATTTTAGTATTAGTGCATTCCCAAGCAACGAAAGTGAAAGAAAGAAGTGGGTTCATGCGAGTTAGCACCTGGCTAACTTGAAGCAGCGCTCAGTCACTCTCACAACACGGCGAATTGATGATACTGTAGATGAAACACGACACAAAAGTACCGCTTTCAGTTTAAATGTACCTGAAAGGAGGACTCCGTTTGTCTGGTGTTGATATATTGCGGCTCACCCCTCAAACTACTACGATAGAATAGAGAAATCCAGTCGTCGCTAGCTGGTGTTTGAATACTGTGATATGCTCTGACATGGCTGTGTTAGGACTGATGCCACCAAGACGGTGTGATCCATCACTGACGTGCCGAATCAGCTAATGTTTGCTGTCCGTACTAACGTTGACGTAGTTGAGAAACTTAGCAGTTTAGCTCTGTTGTTGGCCACTTGTTTAGTGTTTGTAATGGGATAGCCGAGCACTCGTCACCAGACAGCTAAAAATAATCTGTTTTCTTTCTTAAATTATGACTTTTACAAAAACTGCGGCCGTGCTTTTCCAGCTGATAAAAACAGCTCACCAGACACTTTCTCCCACTCTCCCATCACAGATTTGTGAAATATTGCACTATTTGGCGAGTGTTTGTCGTGTTCCGATCATAAAGGATAGTTAAAACAGCGATTAACCACCCAGGAGTAAAAATCAGCCTTCAAACTTGAAAGAAATAATGATTTGACATTTATCGCGATATGTTTCGATATCGAACGATATTAATTTAGTTTATCGTGATAACACTTTTTTGCCATATCGCCCAGCTCTACATATTCAGAGCTATAGAAGTATACATGGTTAAATTAGAGAAAAGCACAAAAATGTGCATAGTATGCAGACTGGGAACCCATTATATGGACAAATAGACATAAAAAGTATAGACGGTTGAGTACAAAATGTAGTACAAAACAATCTTACCACATGCGCTGCTTAGATTTGGGGTCCATACCAGATGAGGGCTCATCAAGAAGCACAATCTGTGGATTCCCCAGCATGCTTAGAGCAAAGCATAACTGCAAACAAACAACAAACACACAAAAAAAGCAAATCCTCTTACTGAGAGGTCTACCGAGGCATGATCAAGCATACAAATACACACATACTAGTAAATGTATCCGTGGTGAGTTTCAGTGTTGGTCTCACCTTTCTCTTGAGGCCTGCAGACAGGTTTTTAGCCTGTTTATGAAGATGCTCCTTTAACTCCAGAGCATTAACCACTCTAAAAACACACAAACACATACACAAATGTTTCTCTCCATGTGCACAAACTAAACTCACAGACCAACATTTATCAATGGTTGAATACTGATCTATAATCTGAGTCTCCACTGGGACATTTAACTGTATTCTTAAAATAATATAGGCCCTCTTTCTCTCTAAGCATTAATATAGGATATAAAGGTACCGTCTGATGATGTTTGGTACATCACTGTGGCGTAAGCCCTTAATGGCAGCATAGATCTGAAGGTGCTCTTGTAGGGTGATCCTAGGCCAGAGAGGGTTCACCTGAGGGCAGTAGCCTACATGCTCAAGTGGGTTATCCACCGGCCTGAACTCTGTGCTGTAGTCTCCCATCAAAATCTGCAAAACAGGATGTGTATACATGATAATGTACGTATGAATAAAAAAAGTGTTTTATTTAGCCCTTTTATAAATTAAAATAAATTATAAATAAAAAACTAGAGACTGGTTGATAGACGAAGTACACACTTGTCCTGCAGTGGCATTTGTGTCTCCTGAGAGCATGTGCATGATTGTGCTCTTCCCTGCTCCATTAGGCCCCAGAAGTCCCAGCACCTCACCTGAGCAAGAGCCACAAGAGAGGTAACATTAGGTTAGCGCACATAATACTAAGGTGGTCATTTCATGCATGGAGCGGTCAGAAGAAAAATGCATCCACCTTTTCGGACACAGAAGGAGATATTTTTAGCAGCCACTTTCCTTCTCTTTCCAAGGGAGAAACCTTCTTTCTTGCCGGAGTACTGCTTCCGCAAGTTACTCACTACCACCACAGGTTTCTAAGCACACCACAAGAGAGACAGTCTACATCAAATGTACTTTTTCCAATGTCTACAGTACTTAGGTATACCAAAAGTAAAGTGCAAATGTCAGCTCCAAACTGAAACAGTAAGACTGAAACATCTTTATCACTATTGAAATTTTTTGTATGGTACAGCTTGACTGTTGTATAAGAAAAAGTTCAAGATTAAGCATCATACTCCCCACCTCTTCACAGCACTGACAAGTAAGGGCCTCCTTCACTCGAGCCTTCTCCACCTGAATATCCTCATCCTCATCTTCATTTTCCTCTGGGTTCCGCTGCACTTTGCCCTTGGCTTTAGAAGAGATCCTAAAAAGATAAATGCCAAAAAAAAAAAAATCACAATTCCAAAAATCAACTTCAGCAAACACCCAAGCACACCCAGCCCCCACCCACCATCATACTGATATTAGCCATCTTTAAATGGTTTACATAAACAGGGTCTTTCTTCTGAGCATTCTTCCTAGACAGGCTAAATACAGCCCAAAACTGCCTAAAAAAGTTACAGTTGCTTGTTTGATCTAATGCAGTCAAACAAATTTGAAACTACCAACCTGGAGGAATGTCTGCAGAGTAAGACTGAAAATGAACTAAAAACACGTACTAAAAATGCTAATTACGCCACTACATAGGGTAAATTCTCATTTTCAATATCCGGATAAATAACTACCATAACAATAGATGCAATGAGACAATTTAGATTACTTCAGTATTAGACAGACACACAACTCCACAAAATCTACTTTAAATTATATTTGACTAGCTTCTTGGTAACAATGATAGCTAGCAAGGGCCAGAATGGCCACAAACCAAAACCCACATGGAAAAATAATACACTGTGGCATGATAGCTAGGGCTAGGTATTCAAAAATTCTGTTTCATTCAGTACCCAAGTAGTAAGTCATAGCATCCATGAGCAAATAAGCATGCTTGTTCTGAAGTGTTGACTGTTAAGTGGCTAATTTACATTCTGTAAGCATGTTCTTGATTAGTCTAATCTATTGCAGTGAGTAAATATCACTTCTAGCACCTCACACTCTTTTCTGGTTTAAGCCACATTTTCTTTCAGTTTCTAATTATAAAGAACAGATCTAAGAACAAGCATTCATGTTTGCATTCATGTTTAGGTTGTTGAAAGATAACAGACTGTTGTGTATTTTTCTTGATTTTGTTTACTAAGAACATGTTGCCACACCCTGCCTCTGCCAATAAACATCTCTTTGGATTTGCACTCTTCACTACAGATTCACCCACCATGGGCAAAATGGCAAATACTGATCATATCTTAAAACACTCATTCCTCACTCAGTGTCTGAGAGTCACAGGAACGCACACAACAGTGTTACTCTTATTACACAAATAGGTAGCCCAAGCTTGTGAGGCAAAGACTGTAACATAGGTATTGTGCAGGAGATGTGTTTTATTTTAACCTGCACAGTTGGTCATTCTTCATAGTCTGGCCTCCATAGCGGATCTCTAACCACCGTAGCAAGAAGAGCAGCAGAATGCATTGGAGGTAGGGCTGAAAAACAATTTATACAAAGTAACAAATCATGAAATATCTGTAAGATGCAAACACATATGCAAAGTCTAAGAAACTCACAGCTATAACAGCGATAAGTAGATTCTTCCAAAGGAACTCCTCGTGGAAAGACAGAAGAAAGGTGGCCTGAAAGATATTTAATAAATCTCTCATTATGCATACAGCACAAGATGACATTAACTCAATTTTAAACTATAGACTAAGGAAGCCCAAGGGCCACCCATATTACTTTCTGTGCAAAATACAAATTCTAACCAGTCTGTTTTGGACATGTCACTTTTCCCAGACTTTGGAATGGACTGGCAATCAGTTTTTCAATTTCAGATTTTCTGATAGGTTTAGGAGGTAGAATTGTCCAGGCTGATGAGTCTGATGTAATTAATTATTGGAAGAATGATTACTGTGAATAATATAAAAACTGCTCACCTTGGTAATGCAGTTGAGGCAGGCAATCAGGGGGTATAATGGATTGAAGAAACATAATGTGTTATGTAGGGCACGTGTCAGGCCAGGATTATCATTCACAAAGGCCAGCTGGACCATGGAGGCGGAGACTACACACACCTGAGACACCACACATACAGAGTCTGTTTTAGTACTACAGACCAGTATTACTTCCAAGAAGTTCAGTGTTTAAGTTAGGCATGCACAATGACATCGCAATCGTACTGGCATCAGACAGATGTTTAAATTTTACAGATATTTCAAACAGATATTTGGTGATGTATTTACTGTACTCTAGAAGACCAGTTTAGGCAATGCTGGGCTCCAGTGCTAAAATATTTGTATTTTATTAATTTTACTGCATTTATAATCCTCTACAAATAAAGTGCTACACTTCTATGTAAGACAAATCCAGGTGGAGCTAGTCCTAGTTTCTACATTTCAAGTTTATGTATAAGCATCAGCAGATGTGTACATGAAAAATACTGGATATCGGACCAAAATCCTCACATCGGTGCATCCCTAGTTTAAGCATTCATCTGTCTTTTTGAACTCCAACTTACAACAGAGCTGCTCATCTCTGATCAATCATTATTTCAGACACTTATTTTCACACTGATGGGTTGATCTCAGGTTGTGGCAATTTCTCAGGCTGCGACTCACCATCATAGAGACGACAGAGAAGAAGTCTCTGTTGCTCTGGACTTTGGCAAACATGAATGAGACGCAATAAGTGAAGAGGATCATGGCGGGGCCGAATCCTATTAGACAGAGAATCTGAAGACAAATAGCACAGACAGACATGAGCTTCAGCATATACAAGATCCAGTATGTGGGCTGTGCATTCTACAGGGAGATTCACTCGAAAGAGGCCCCGAATATTCTGTAATAACTCTCTCTAGGACAAAGCAATCTGAACAAAACAACGTGCAATGTGCTTCTCAGTATATGGAGTTTCGAACAAGCTGGGATGCCACTGTGTTGGAGTGATGAGGTAGGCACCAGACAGCCATTGCAACGCTGAACCTCTCTAATGCTTGCAGATACATTCAGGAACATTGGTTCAGATTGCTTCATCCTAATGGGAGTTACAACAGAACATCTGGGGCCTCTTTCGAGTGAATCTCCCTGTATAAGAGCTATGTGACTGCAAATAAAACACAGTAAACAAGGAAACAAATACTGTAGTGATGCATATCGATACAAAGTTGGAGATATAAACATGTGTTTGGGCATCTGTGTGCATTGCTACATTTGTAAAGACCACGGCTAGTCAACAAAAGCATTTCATGTGTAGAGTACAACACCAGCTCATATAAATACAACAAATCTGTCTTATCTGCTATGTAAATATGCAAATAGATATACTTCTGTTCCTACTCTTTCATACTTCACTCTAACTTGTGTCTACTTTTTTATTTCTGCCTAATATATACAAGTTCAAGTGCTATTATATGTCTTGCTGCTGTAACACTGCAATTTCTCTCTGGGATCAATAAAGTTATATAAATAAATGTGTATAGTGTGTGTAGTTTCCCTCACCACAGACATGATGTTGCTGTTGGACAGCAGGTTTGTGGAGTGGAAGGCGAACAGTGTGCTCGTCATGCAGATGAGGATGAGGTAGTAGAACGGGATATCTACAGCAGCCTGCCCACACCAGTACGCAGATGGCAGCATACCAGAAATTCTCAGCGTTGAACGACACTTTATCTAAAATAAGTGCAAACGATATCCTACTTTCATCACACTCAACTCTTTTGCCATCACCATCACCATATCGGTATGCAAATAACAACTCGTTACACTAAATTACATTCCACTGAAAAAAAACAAAGAAAGAAACGCCACCAGATGGCATGAATAATGTCAAAGTTGAATAATACAGTACTGTCCAAAAGTCAGAGACCACTGTTTATTTAATTTCCAGTCAAAGCAACCATTAAGTTCAAGTTATTCCTTGTTCAGTTTCATACATTAAGCAGAAAATTACACAAAGGCTCTACAACTAAATGCAATGGCATTTTTTCAGTATTTAGTGGGTCTACCTTTCCCTTTATTACAGCGTCCATGTGTTTCAATTTTTACACACCTCCAAAGATCAGTCTTAGTTGGTTGTGTTTTCTGCTTTTCACACTTCAAGTAATCCCATATTCATGCTTTAAGTAATCCCATATTCAGACACAATCTGTGATGTTGAGGTTTGGGCTCTGGGATGGCCAGTTCCTTGTTCTCAAAATACAAGCAGCCTCTTTGTTTGATTTGCAAATTTTCTTCCTTTCTTCAGTAACAGCTTATTGACAGTTACACATCCTTTCTGACACATAGCATTGTCTTTAGAGTGAAAGGACATGCAGAAACACCTGTGGATTTTTTCAGATCTGAACCAACAGTATTGTTTGGATTTTCTCCCATCTCTCAAGATGAAAGCTTTAAGTACTGTTTATCTGATTGTGATAGTTTTGGTGGTCTCCAAACTATAGAGTCGCATTTTGTCTTTTTTTTTTTTTTTCAACTTTTATGAACAACAGTTCTGTTTTTTACACTTAGTTTTCACACTTACCCATGTATTTTCCTTTGACTATGCCATACTTTATGCAAATGGATTATGTTGCATCTAATTTCTAAAATACATAAATTAATAACTGGTACTTAATGGCCATTTTGACTGGAAATGAAATTAAGTATTGTCTGTAAGTTTTGCACAGTACTGAACGTGAAATCAATATATAGCTTATAAGCATCTCTACATATATGATTACCTCTCGATCTCGTGTGTGGTCCATTGCAAAATAGGCTGGCATGCCAGCTGCCAGCATACCCAGTATCACAGCCTCAATGTAAACTAGAGCATAAGACGTCGAGTCTGGAATTTGCTAGGACACAAATGAAGAACAGAATAATCATTTTGTACTTTAAAACTACACATATTGAACCACTACTTCCTTTCTATCATAATATTAATAAAGATATGGATAACAGTGTGAATTTAGAGGAAATCTGCAGGACTCACATAGTCAAAGGGTTTGGACCAGGTGCTGATATGCCCAGTACCATTGAAGCCTCTGAGCAGGGCATTACTAAGCACATTCACTGCCATTGGCAGAGAGTGCACTGTGGTGCTGTTAAATGCTAAAATGTAACTAAAACCCTACGGAGAGAGAGAGAGACCGAGAGAGACACACAGATTTACTAGTTTATCACTTTGACTGAGGACGAAGGCACATAAACACAACAGAAAAGAGAAACAGAGTAGGATGAGAACATTAGAAGCATGTGTGAAAGAGGCTAAGAGGGATTCAAATTCTGCATCATTCTGCCCCTCCTCCCAGCTCGGCCTCCAACTCAGAGATCCAAGGGCCACTACACGGATAAGAACTCTTAGCCACAGATACACAAGCAAAGCCTTACTGCTCTACAGCTCTCAGCCTGAGAGGATCAAGAGCTCCATTTAGCAGCTCCACCTCACTCCAGCTTAATATGCTTCCCACCCACACTTGAATGCATTAACTGGCTTATTTAATCTACAAACACAAGTCAAGATAAGAGTCAGAGGCAAATGAGATCATTTTATGGATACACTAAAGTTGACATCTCTAAAGTTATTAAGTGCTTCAAAAATAGCAGTTTTAAGAGATACCCTGAACCTGGATCTTTACATGGAACAAAATCTACCTAAAATTTTCAACTGATCCACACTGAAGCTGTTTGAAGCAAAAGCAGTCTGTTGCTGGGCGAGCTGCTATGGAGCTGTGTGACTCACCTTACTGGAGCCTGTTACATTGATGGCAGCACTGTGAGGTGCAGCAGACATGTAGTCCGGTTTCCTCGTCATTTCCACCTTAATGTCCTGAGCTTCCAGAGTATGAACAAAGCCTGATATATCAGAGTCTACCAGAGAGGATGCAAGATGAAAGGAAAGCTTAACCCAAAAAACTCATCTAGCAAATAAATAAAGGCTAGCAATGGCAAGTCAGCATTATGCAAATTAGGTCACCACAGTTTGTAATTAATAAATTTAATTTACACATTATCTTCAAATAGGGTAAAAATATTGTTCAATTAATCATTAAATAGTCTGCCTGTCCTGCCTTTCTGAAATCAATAAAAGACCCTTCTATCCAAGAAAGCAGACAGACCAGACGAGTTGAGCACGAGCAAGCTGGTGGCATATTTGCGAGGGGCTTCGTTTCGGTGGAGCAGGTAGATAGGCTGGAACTGTCTGTCAGGGGAGTGGATCTGAATATTCCCTGTAGCCAGTGAAAGAACCAGCACCGCAGTCAAGAACACCAGGAATAGCGTCACACTAATGTATGAACGAGAAGTGAATGAGAGAGTGTGCAAGAGTGCATGAGAGAGAGAGAGAAAAATGAAAAAACAGCGAGGGAGAAAAAAAAAAAA
>JAILXH010027122.1:0-13104 GCA_023558415.1 Piaractus mesopotamicus
CCTTTTGACTCTTTTTACAGTGGATACAATAGAGCTTTTACAATTACTCAATTACACTTGAATATCTGACTTAGAAAATCATGTACTTTCTCTAAGAATCAGAAGTGATACCTTGATGATAATGCATATTTTAAATTCACCCTCTGCTATATCGTACTGCAAAAACAGAGCCTGATATATACCCATTTATATGCATTTTTTTTGTTGTTTTAATGGCCTCCTCCAATGCAGTAATTTGGAATTTCTCTAAGGCCATACATAGTTAGATCAATTTTTATTGTTTTATTAATTAATCGATTACTTGTTAAAGCAATCAGTAGATTAGTCAACTATTAATAAAATCAAGAGTGACAGCCGTACTACAGAATAAGCTAAGTGGGCAAAGTCTAACCTTGACTCAAATTAATTTGTCTGCTGATGATCACATGGTAAAAGACACATGGTGAATGGTAAAAAGGTACCAGAGTAAAACATTTAAAGGATATACAGAATTCAACATAAACATGATTAAGCTGTAGCAGATGGGCACTGTAAAATAATAACCAAAAATTGAGGCTGTTTATACTACGGCATTCTGCTACTAGCTTGTGCAACCACACACACAGACTCGCAGGGAGTGCCACTGCAGTAGGAGAGACTTAAATTTTTGAATAGTTTTTGCTGTTGGTCTGAACTTGGATGGGAAACAATTTTAACTGATAAATTAGACAAACTGACACAGAGGAAGAAAGAGAAGACATTTGGAGAAACATATTTGTATCACAATATTGCTTTTATGCTGCAATAAGAAACCTGTAAGATTAGCGATGTAACCTGCATGTGACTAATGTGTCTGTAAGTTAGCCTCTATTCAGTAGCCTGGTTGCAACTCCTATCTTATGATGAACTTGTAAAAATACATATAAATTGAGGCCTTTCTAACTTAAATTGCGGTAACTCATCAGTCATTGGACCAATCATCTCAAAATTGTGAACATGTGTATACATTGAGACTCTGGTGAAGTATATATAAATTCTGGTATAGACTGGCCTTTAGGGGGCCCTTTAGCACTCATGAACACACAAAATCATTAAAAATGCTATTAGAATGTTATTATAAAGTATTTAGAGTAAACAATTGGTGCCATGTGATTCAGTTGTCTGACCTGTAATTATATCAGATATTTGATCCCTTGTTTGGTATTTTGACTTATTCATCCGAAGACTATAGCTTTTTATACAAAGGTCAAAAAGGCAGTCTAAACAAAACTTGGTGAACATCTTTGTTAAAGTCCCCCGATCAATATTTGGAGACTTTGTGACAAATTCTGACCCACTATTGCTTAGCTCCTGTATGGCAAAAAGGCCCCCTCTGGGTCCACTGGGCCTCAATATGGCATGCATATCAAACAGTTAAACACTGAGAACCAAGCCTTTTTGCAAACACAATTATATCAGAAAATTCACCACTGATAATCTTTGGAATGTTTTACAAAGCTTAATAGATCAATACTTACGAAAAACTTCCTTGGATTTTTTTTATCCTCTCTTTGTAAATAAGGCCCAGACTACATTTGGCCTTTTTAGTTGGCTCAAACCACATAAGTTATTTGTTCTTTTAATTTTAGTACACATATTAACATTAAATAACACTTATTACAGTTACACATGTACCTAGTGTGTCTAACCAGGTTAAGTCTCTGGGTTGGTGCAGCAGTTTACTGTGCTGATGCTGATTCGCTGAGAGAAAAAAGGCGATGTGAGACATCTAATTGGTCACTGACGCTGTGTACCTGATTAGCTTCATGATTTATTATAAAGTTTACAGAAAAATCACCATTGCATTTACAAAAAATTAAGTGTGTAATAGTGAGTTTTCACTCAGTTCCAAGGCAGGAATCATTAAACTCAAACACTAAAAGAGATAGTGAGACCCAGCGCAACATCTAAAATTGTCGTTAGCTTCAGCTGCAAGTTTTAGCAAACACAGAGGATGTTTAATAATATTTATAGCAGGTCAACATGAAAATGGGAAAAATACCATTAAAATCCTTTACATTTGACATTACAACCTGTTATGTTTGAATTTATTGTAAATTGTGCCATAAATTGAGTTGCTTTCATGCTGGCTGGATACAAATTTTTCACCCAGAAGTATAGTCAATCATTATGTTTACAAACATTCTGATTAAGTCTATATCCACATACATTTATGTAAGTGGAAATATTTCAGTCACCTATAATATATCATTCTGTTTCATAAAATAGTGCAGTTTTTTGTTTGATGTGTTTTTTAATAAAATAAAGAAGCAAAATAAACCATAGAAGCCCTGAAATTTAAACTGAATATACTTCAATACTGACAATATCTTCCATCAAAAAGTAGGTTCACAACAAATGAGCTGCTGTTATGCAGTGGTAATAATTCACTAGCCCAGGGGTCAGCAACGCGACTCTTTTACTGCCCTGTTGCTGCCCTAAAGCAGAACTAGATTTTTAGGTAAAAACAAACTAATTCTCCTTTGCAGTAAAATAAAGCTCGGCTGATCGTTCTAACACAGTTTTAACAACAAATAGTCTTAAACGCTCAAGTAAATGCATAACTGCTAATTCAATCTTTAACCCTGAAGACTGCCGCTTGTCGCTTTTTTTTTCATAACTAACACTGTTGCTTGTTTATTACATATCACAATGGTAGGGCTGTCCGATACATTCCAAATATCTTCCTGTACCTGTTGTGTAAATGCCAGTAGCCTACCTATTTCTCCTAGCAGTCTCTGTTTGGTGAGCATGGGGCCGCCCCCTCAGCGTTCGTCTAACCAAGTGAGAAGTTACAAAACACTCTGTGCTTCTTCAGTGTATGTTCAATAATCAGCTGTGGGGCATGATCATGTTGGACCCATGCTGAGAGCAGCCAATAAAAAAAAAAACAAAAAAAAACATTTACATACATCCAGACGTTTAGTAACGTTGTTTACAGTGTGGGCGTTGCTACGCCAATAGCCATTGTTCCTCATCAGTTGTGGTAGCCACTCATAATAACAACACAAAATAAAGAGTTACGTCGAAAACATAATAAAAATTAAATTTGGTACCCTGCCATTAGAGCAGAAATTAAAGATGAAACATTTGAGACCACACCAGCCAGAGGAACATTGATAATGTGGAGACGAATGGACTTATTTACATTTATAAGCACTCAGCTGGTTTCCTGATCTGCAACAAAAAACTGTAAAACACTAAAAAGTGAAGCTAAAGTCAGTTTCTTGTTTGAATTTTCCCATTCCACCTTAAATGGTGCAGAAGTTAGCTACATTCTGGCGTCTCAGGCACCATTTAAGGTGCAACGGGAAAATTCAGGCAAGAAGCTGACAAATGAGAAGTTGACTTTAGCCTTGTGATACAATTTTGGTGTGAAAAAGCCATGCTGTTATCACAAATATCAGAATGGTTAGAACTCTTCTCAACCAATCGGACTGTAAGGTCAGAACTAACTGTTGTATAATACCTTATAAAGTAATCCTTTGGATTGAGTTACAAATGCATTTTAACAGGTAATCAGTAATCTGTAACGGAATACATTTTTAAAGTAACCCTCCCAAATCGACTAGCAGGTTAGAAAATAATAGAGAATATGCGAGGCTGCAGTTATCTCAACACCAAGTGCCTTCTTGTGCTCTCGGCTGATGAAAGCATCCTCTGTATATGTGCAAATGTGTTTTTACAGGGAACGTAAATTGGGATTTCATCTGTTCACACTCAGGACACATTTTAGTGAAACCTGTAAATGGAATTTGGCCAAAGTATATCCGGCTACCGTCTGAACATGAAAAACATGAGAATGCAACATGTTAACAGCCTCACTGTGCCAGTTATGCAGTCAAAAGCAATGAATATTGTTTGGTGGTGGGGTTGTACAATGTATTATGCTCTAGTTTTTCACTGCTTGGAATCACATCATGTTGCTGTTTGAATTTCTCAGTAGCTACTGGATCAGATGAGAAAGGGCCAGCAGCGGAGAGAGAACACACTCTGTAAATGAACATAACAGAAGAACCATCCCAGTTTCCTATGCTGTTAGTTTCGAGAACTGTAAAATGACAGAATTGAATGTACAGTTGTATGCAAAAAAATATAAGTAATATTAATAAAAGATGTTTTGTTGATTTTCTAAGTGAAAATAAGTAAACATCATCTACAAAGAACACACTTCTGCACATTTTAATGCACAACATTTTAATGCACAAACATACTGTTTACTTGTTTAACATATTGGGAAAAAAATAATGTAGCCTGGGCAAAAGTCATGTCATATTTTAAAAATATTTTTAAACTCAGCAAGTAAATAGAAATTGTTTGCAACAATTCGTAGAAAAAAATGCTGTGTTTGTTTGTTCTCTGTAGAGGCCATGTTATTTTCACATACAATATTTAATTGTAATAAATTGCCAGGGGGTGTTCAAACTTTTGCATATGACTGTGCTGTGCACAACTTTGCACTCTCTCACTTCATCACTTAAAAACCAGAACTGTTTATCAAGATTTGAGCTGAGGGTTAACTTGTTCTATAGTTGATTTCATAGTTTTATAGTATTTTATAAAGTAGCTTACTCTACTGGCAAATTGCTGGAAAAGAGGGTTGGAATACAATCATTGGAAATATGTATTCAGCATACAAACATTAAGTATCTGTATTCAGTTTGTGTTACATGGACTGCAAAGGCAGCGTTCATACAGGTGCAGTATCTTACTCTCAGGCTGAAAGAGAGTAAGACATCAATCTTATGTTCTGCTTATCTATTTGATTCAGCAGAGTCAAGCTGCCTGGGTAGTATCCTTACAACCAAGACCACTGATCTAATGAGTGGTTCAAACACATTCTCATACCGCATGCTAGTCAAGTATCTTGTGCCAGAAGTCGTACATGATTTCTCAGATGGTTTGGGTTTGCAGTCACTGAGCCTGCTAATATATATGACAAAATCTAGTTACAGCAAAAGAAAAAATACATCTTAATTAATCCAGTATGTTTATATGTTAATGTGATGGTAGGAAAACTCTGGGTCCACATGAGTTTGTCAATAACCAGCTCTCTTTCTAAATCAATGGTGTATGCACCTTTACAGCTGTTACAACTCCTCAATAAATTCACTGAAGTAGTTTTGATGCAAAATTCAATTATTTACTAGCAAATTACAGAAAAAAACATGATTGGGATGTAATGCAAGTATTGGGAATGTATCTTCAGAATACAAACATTGAGCATCTACATTCAGTCCGTGTTACATGGACTGTAAAGGTAGTGTTCAGAATACAGTTACTTTAATTTTGTTTGTTTGATTTTGTTCTTATATGGCAAATTGTTTGCTTATTTCATCAGACAGGTGATGGTCTTTCTCGGGAGATTTTAAGAACAGCAGTGGACAAAAGTGGTGAACTTCATTTACATGAAAAGCAAAACTTGATGAGAAATATAAAAAAAGAATTACAGCCTGTGAACCACTAACAGCAAGGAACAGGATGATGTAAAATTTACAACAACTGAGATTTTCTCAGGTGCCTTATCAAGATATATTCCTAAATGTATTCTCAATATATATATTTTTTTCTGTTTAAACTATTCTTCCACAAGTTACAACTTAAATAGTGTAAACATAATCTGCTCTGCCTGCAGCAATATGAAAGACTTAAATTAGGTGTAATTCATTTTCTGCTCTTATTTAAACAGGACACAGATGTAGGTTCTTTACCACTAGCATGCAGAAACATGGAACTACAGTGGAGCCTCTCAAGTCAAGTCAAGTCAAGAGGCTTTTATTGTCATTTTATCTATGTACAAGTACACAGTGGAGTGAAATTACGTTCCTCCAGGAACAACACGGTGCAACAAGGAACAAAAGTACAAAAGTACAAAGTGCGAACGTGCAGACAGTGTGCAAACAAAAATTAAGCTAGAAACAATACAATAAATACGATAAATTAAACAGACATTAGACACAGTAAACAGACAGGACAGTGCAGCACCGACACAGAACACATTTCTGGACATGAGGTAGTGGAATAAGATGCAGACATATTTATCATGCTGTGATCTGTAAGTTACGTCAGATAACATACATAAACACAGCAGTTACTGAGGTAGTAAAACAGTGTAAACAGAGTAGCTCTCGCTGCTAACAACAGCTTTGAGGTAACAAAGAGACGTATTAGATATTTGCATGCATCACTCACAACAGCTGGAGGGAAGTGTTGAGGGAGGGGGTAAGAGAAAGAGAGAGATTCATGAATTCAGTAGGTCATGCTCAAAGGCCTCCGCTTGAAGGTCTATAGTTTCTGTAAGATTTATGATTCTGGAATGTACGGATAACAGCATACTAAAATGGAATTAGATTGAAAGCCCCACACTGCCCTGTAGAAGTGTATTAAATATCACTTTGAATCAATATTACAATAATGTGACACAGTGGCTAAACCTCAACAAAAATACAGGACTGTACAGATAACACATTAGGATGAAAGAAATATTTGCATAAGTTTACAAGAAATTCACAGTGGTTTCATTCAGTAAAAGAAAGTTTGGATGTACTGAATAGAAGATAAATCAAAGAGATTTACCGGGATTGAAAAGCATTCTCAAATTTGCCTCAAGAAATCTTCCACTGTTTTGGATTTTGTTCCAAATAGAATAAAGCATTCTACAAAGACATGGTTGAACAGTTTAAGAGTTTCGTAAAGGATGGAACTATTTCATTAAGAATGCAGACTCAGATAAAGTTGTACACAAAATTGTGACAATGTTTTTGCTTTACAAGTAAAAACTCTCTGTACCACTGATGAGGTAAACGAAAACATTTTGCATTCAGTAACAGTATGAAAGTTATACTTGAACAATGCTTTAATTCTAAAACAAGAGTGCCCAGATCAGCTCAGTGATCAGGAGCTGGATTTCGTGAAAATGAGAGATGGTGTATAGACACACACAAACAAACATTGTGGTTTTGGTTAATGAGTGTTAATAAGGGGTACATCTTCATGGCAGGCTTCCCCCTAGCTTACATTGGAAACCCTCTTTTCACATTTTGTTGAATTATTTCCCACTTGTAGCTTACTGAAACAAGCAGAGTCCTAATGGAAGTGAGGTTTATAAACATTCAGTGCATACCACAGTTTTGTTTGTAAGTGGAAGAATACAGCAGATATTTTATTTTCTAGAATACTTTTCTACAACAGCTGCTACTCAGCAACAATATTTGCTTTCCTCTCTGCTGCATGATTTACTTTTTTGCTTTTAAAAACATATATTTGAAGCAATGATCAGGGCATGTTTACATTTAATTGGTGGAATTCCCCTTTAAGGTTGCAAATAGTGGCTGTGGTTTGGTCTTACATAGCACATGACTGCAACTGTTTTTACTTAAATGATTTGAATTTGATGAAAAATCTTTGTGTGTAGTCTTTTTTGCAGAAAGGAAAAACTATCCTTTACATTTTTGACACCATTGAAGGCAAACAGGAACAATCTAAAGTGCAGACAAAACCTGTGAATACAGAATGTAAATCAAATGTAAATATAATTCACTACATGAGCGACTATTTCATTTTTAACGTTTTGTTATAACTACATAAATAAAGAATAAAGGAATGATATAAATAATAAAAGAGTAAAAAAAAAATAATAACAGATAAAATGTATTCCAAAATGACAACTTCAGATTCTAAGAGAAAATGATATCAACAACATTTTATGTACTATTTCTCTGGGCTGTGTTTTTCCATATTTTCCTAATATTAGTACAGCACTCAAAATCACACACACGCACACCTGTTTGTTTCGTAAACATGGCTAATGTTCACCATGGCAACTCAGTATGATGGACTAGGGATCTTCAAAGGCTCATCATTATCTCAAGAGCTTGAAACAACATACTTCATATCCTTCATTCTCCCATATTACTGCTCTCTGCTCCTTCGTTTTTGCCTCCATCTCTCTCTGTCTCCTTCTTTTTTCTCTCTTTCTCTCTAGCTCATTCTCCTCACTCTCTGTACGCTGTCTCCCTCTGTGATCATTCCTGTATGCAGCAGGTTTGTGGTTGAATTTATAGACTAGTATAATCCTAAACATAAAGGTTCCTAAATGCTTCTTGGCTTGGCCATACAGTTCTAGAAGCAACCATTAAGGCAAAATAGAAATGATGCACTTGGCCACATCCCTCATTCTGGATAAGTTATATCTATAACATGTCATTTCTTAAGCTCCAATCATAAAAAGCTCAGCCAAAATATGTTTATTCCAGTGTGTTTTGTCCCTTTCATGTCCACTTGTGTCTAACTGCATTTTTGCAAATGTTAGCAAATTAGATCTTAAGTTCTGTGTCATACATCACTGAAAATTCTGCATTCTGTAGAATCTAACTACCATATCAAAATATACCTATTTCCTCTGTAATAACCAGAACATTTTCACCGATAGTGCATTTTTTCTGAGATCTCATTATAGTTTGGAGGCTGACTTTTTACTCTATAAGCACATTCACATTTGCTGAGCTCTATTCTAAAGGATGTTACAGAAGGATTTCAGGCTAGTGGTTGAGTTTATGCTGCATTTTTTACTTCAACATTTTAATAACAGTGCAGTGTATTCTTGCTTAACCAATGAAACAATGAGATTCCAACAGTCTGTTCTGTAAATTCCTTTCTCTAGAGTGTCTTCATCATAAATTAAACACTTCAATTCTAACATCACCCCAAGGATATTTTTTTGTTTTTTTAAAACAAATTATGCAGGATGCCTAATTAATTAGATGATGGCCATGCTGTATCTACTGTATAAATGTAATTTTACAATATCAGTAATCAAGCAAAGAACTGTGATATCCACTGGGCCTTAATTGGTAGAGAATTTTTACATCATGTGGAAGATCTCTGAAAAGGTTTTTCTCACTCATTCATTTACACAGCAACCCATCGACTGAAAGGATCTGTGGGGAACCAAAACCCTTCGGGTAGATTTATTTTTAAGAGAGAAAAGAGATTGTCTCAGCAGCTGATGTATTTGTTGACTAGTATATCAAAAACACATTAGTAGCCTTTTTACCCAGTGCTCAACATAAGTAGCAACGGGCCATTGTATCACAGTGTTTGCCTCTTCCTTCCTATGCTGTCCCTCACAGCATCTCTCTGCGTGTAGCCTTCAGACTAAGCTGTGGAGATGCAACAGTCCCCTCTTAGAGAGTTATGTCCTTTCTGTAAATCATCTGAGGCCTGCTGCAGAGACGGAGCCTGTTAATCTCTGATAGTTATCTACTCCTGCTCAATAAGCTGATCTTATTTCTGACAGTGCTGTGGACACTCATCTCCAGATGGATGAAAGCCTGTAACTCTCCAGAGGCTTGACCTTTAAGCTAAGAGCTAAATACGGCAGAAACGCTGAACAATTTTAGCAGAAAAGAAAGAGGATTATGCTAAGACTGTTGTTGCATTATGGAAAAAAGCATATATGTGTTAAAACTCTGTATGTATTGCTGCTGTCTGAACAAAACCTTGTGTCTCCATTTTTGTCCACGTTTTGGACATAATATATATATATATATATATATATATATATAGCAACAGGCACTTTCAGATTATGCCAGAAACTGAAAATTGACAAAAATGGAGATACAAGGTTCTCTTCCGACAGCAGCAGTGGGTGTGTGTATATATATTATATGCTTATTTGACAGTTAAATAGCTTTATATTGTCATTTCAGCTATATACAAGTGCACAGTGGAACAAAACAACGTTCCTCCAGGACCAAGGTGCATCAAACAAACATGAGTATATATATATATATATATATATTTTTTTTTTATGAATACACACAGCAACAGCAGCAGGAGAGACACACCACAACCCCACAAAGACACAGACTCACCTAACTTCTGCACAACAAAACATAACACAGCACATGCAACATTGCTGCTCTTAATTAATTATTGAATTATATTAATTCTTTTTTTGTCACACTTTCTTGCACATTTTTTTTCATATCTGCTGCTAGAATACTATATTTACCAAATACTGTATTCTGTCACTGTTGTTATGGCTGCTACCCCTGCTACATTTATGTATGCTAGGTTAATAAGTTGTAAGTCGTAACTAATGCTTATATGTCATAGTATGTTACATCTTTTTTTTTTTTTTTCACACAACCACATTCTACATACTCTCAGTACCATGTACTGGTTAGTACTGCACTGTCTGTTCTATGTCCGTTGGTACTATTCTGTATTTACTACAAGTCTTTCATACTTATTGCACTGCATTATCTGCACTGTGTATACTGTATTGTTTTGCACTCATGTTTGTTTGATGCACCTTGGTCCTGGAGGAACGTTGTTTTGTTCCACTGTGCACTTGTATATAGCTGAAAATATAAAGCTATTTAACTGTCAAATAAGCATTTATTTGTTCAGAAATACCTGGTTTGCCTAATCAGTGCTTCATTAAATTAAATCAGGTGTGCTGGTGATAGAATTCAACAAATCTATGTGATGGCTGGGGGCAGTGAGGAGAACTAAACTTTGTACTTCAAACTGGCTCACAACGATTATTCGACTTGATCAACTAAAATCGATGAACAAATTAGTTGGTGACGTCATTACGCGTCTTTCTCAATTGGAATGTTTTGACATTACTGCTTACTAGAGAGTTAACACGCGATGCCTGCTTTAAGAACAAAATCCTTAAAAGTGTGGGAGCTAAACTCAGAAAAAAAGGTCGGCAGTTGTGCTATTTGTAATGCTGACCTTAGCTGGCATTAGAGCACATTCTCCATGCTGGAACATCTGAAGAAGAAACTCGTCGGCTCGTCAGCTAAGTAACTATTATTCACGGTGACCCTGTTCACTTTTCAGATAACGTTCCCAGTTTTAAACACTGCATCGTTGTATTAGCGTCGAGGCCACCGGTGCGTTCAAATTCGGCGAACACAGGAGAGCGTTTCCAAACAGTTTTCTGCTTTCCGTAAACATTTGGCTCCACTTGCTAACAGTTTCAGGGGGTAGTTCTCCGTGAACACACATGGCAGCTGGACGAAAGGTTACAGCTGATGAAACTTTACACAAAGTCGTTCATTTAACTGTTCATAGAGAAGTTTGCCACAAATGCATAAAAAAAACAAAAAAACAAAACTCAAGCTAATAGCTTTTATAGTTATTGTAGTAATAGTTATTTGGTAATGTAATAATTCATAATCCGAATAATCGGTTATTCTTTTCAGTAATCGATAGATTACTCGACTACCAAATTAGTTGTTTGTTGCAGCCCTATTCTTGATGTTTACTGTATTTGTGTTTATTTGGATAATATGGCGAAGTAAAAACACACTTAGTACCAACCAAAATGCTTATTCACTCAAGACTTTTGCACACTACTGTAACTGTACCATATTCTGTTGCACTTGTACATTTTTTAAGTCGCATTGGCTCCATATACCCTGTCTTGACTCCAGGCTTTTGTATTTTGTTTTTTATTTAAATAGAATTAATTTTAATAGATTTATCTAAATAAAACATTTCCTCTGGGAAAATGAACTTATTTAAAGTATACAATTTGACCTTAATGACCATGTACCCAGGTACAAGCTCTGTCGCCTCACAGCAAGAAGTCCTGGGTTCGATTCCTGACCGGGCGACTAGGGTCGTTTCTGTGTGGAGTTTTTATGTTCTCCCCGTGTCTGTTTGGGTTTCCTCTGGGTACTCTGGTTTCCTTTATCTGGACAATTTAACTTTTTCTGACTGTTTATGAAATAAAATTATTAAATATTAGTAATGCACCCTTTAGATTTTTTATTCTTGATGTGTATGCCAGGGTTCCCAATCTTCTGGCACACCCAGAGATTTCACATTTTTGTTCTCTCCAACTCCCAGCACAATCCCAGCTCTTCAGAGGTGTGTCAGGAGCTGGAATAGAGCAACAATGTGGACAGTTTAGGGGCTCCCCAGTGACTGGGTTGGGAAACACTGGTGTAATAGGCTACACTGTAGATGTTGCAGCTGACTGCCCTGCTGTAGTCTAGAGAGGCTTTTTGACTGTCTAGAAGCAAGTTATATTGCTTCCTAAAATGTCTTAATTTCCTGGCCCACACTACAGGATAATCGGGCCAATTGTAAGGCCTATCTGCTCCACCCAACTATCGCAAAAGGATATTTTGTTTTAGGGAGCAAGGAGCTGACAAAGAGAAGCATTTCCAGCTCTAATAAATGAAAAAAAAAAAACAAAGTTTCTGGCTCCGTCTTTCAAGAACTTTAAAATAACCTGACAAGAGAGGCGTTTCATCATGCAACGGTAAGGGCAGGAACAGCGGTGCTGTGATGCAAACAGGAAATGTGCTGCAGAGTAGACCGCTGTGAGCTGTTCAGAGTTAATGATCTTTGAATCGAAGGCTCGTTCTGCTCGTTAGTTTGTTTGCTGATGATACATGTGACGCACTTGATTCCTTCACGTGATGTTACTGAGTAGTATGTGCGCTTACAGGTCATTTCAGGACATGGGTTCATTCACATTAATGACAGACTTGAATCATGTCAGAAGATCGGACTGAGCAAAGAATCTGATTTAAGCAACGAGGCCTGTAATGTGACTTCTTGAGATCTTCAGGTACGCAGCACACATGCTATAAGCTAACATATAACGTTGGTATGGTAAAAATTAATGAGTTTATGAGCATAATGTACGTAGTGTAAATATGTAGGGCAGTGTAGCATTTCATACAGGGATAAACAGAACGGGCAGTTAAATCTAGGCCTGAACCACGGCTGTTCCAAGGTCAGCTGAGAACCTCTTACTGCTCACTGTGTAGTTTCATCGCTTTTTCCACATTGGATCTCCTAAACCCCTTTAGAAGCTTTCAAGTACCTCTGTGTCCTAACGCTAGTCATGAACATGTACTGAAGCAATTGCAGACAGCAGCAATTGCTAAGCAGTGATTCTTTGTTATCTACACATAACGTACTACAACTGGCATGAGAAAGTTGTCTGTTAACCAGCATATTGATGATATAATATCATGTAGCTAACATTATTAAGAAATTAGAAGGTACATTAGACTGTATTTTTTTTTTTTTTTTTTTTTTTTTTTTAAA
>JAILXH010027133.1:1239-15853 GCA_023558415.1 Piaractus mesopotamicus
AAATTCAACTGCGTGCGTGTGTGTGAGCTCGTTAACCTCAGCTGAGTGTGATGCAGCCTGTTAATAACCCAGTCACACCAACGCAGCTGAAGCCTTTTTATTTAGTTTTTTCATCCACGTTTGGGTTTAAGCACTTTTTCCAATCTATCAAGTGTAGCACTGACAGTCACACTTACCAATTATAGTGGCGAAAACCTCAAAGTTCCGCGACAAAGTTTCACAATCCTCAAGATTCCCCAGTTTTGGCATGTATTGAGTGGAAATCTGCTAAACTGTAACTCGCACAGATCCAAGGCAACAGCCTATATCCACTATATCCACAAATGGCTGCAGTGTCATAAATCAGCTTCACGATGCCGATGTGGTTGAGTAGCTTTCCCTCTTATATCAGTCCGTATGAACGCCGGTATTCCGGCTCGTTTCCAGCCTACTTGCTTGGCTCGCTGTGACTTAACAGACGAGTGTATTCCTAAGGTTAGAGTTGAGGTAAGACAGCTCTCTACTAGGCTCCCTGCAGAGTGGGCGGAGAGAGCGATTACTGCGCTGTCAGCGTGTGACTTAAGGTGGCGAGCTCAAATGCAGGCTGTGTACAGCCACAGTGTACGCGTAGTTAACATGTCCGAGGACCCGTAATAAAACGTGAAGCCTATATGCGCTTATAAGGCCGTAATGACGTTTTAAAATCACTTTAGAGTTGAGTGGGAGAGCGTTTTGTCGTTTGTCGTTCCCCCGTCGGGAAACAGGTCCACCTTAACAAGTAGCCTAGTAAAAGAAGAGAACGCCCTTTGGGACGGACGAGGCGTAACCAGTTATGACGACATATCTGTGAGAAAAAAAACGACGCTAGGCAACCAGTGCAGCAAAACATATTGCCTGGATACACAAGAACACGGCGATAAACAACGGCTTAATTACTACAGTGACGTCACAACGCAGAACGCATGCAGGTTAACAACATAAATCAAACGATATGATGACATCATTAACGCTGCGAATGGGCTTGAATTTTCACTGGAAATGAGGTCAGGCTATACATATGTGTGTGTGTGTGTTAACGGTTCTTTAGTAAAGAAAATGGTTCTATATAGCACCAAAAAGGGTTCTTCTATTGTTATGATGTTAGGCTTGTTACAATAGAAGAACCCTTTTGGTGCTATATAGAACCCTTTTCAAAAATGTTCTATATAAAACCATCTACAGCACATTCTCCGTCAATCTGAAGAACCCTTTCACCATGTAAGGAACCCATTATTCATGCAAAGGGTTCTTTGAGTGTTCATGATTGTACATAGAACCATTTTCTTTACTGAAGAACCATCATTTTTAAAGTGTGTAGGTAAAATATAGTTTATTGTGGATCATTACTGTATTGTATAACATATTTAGATTACTGCTTATTCATATAAATGTTTAGGTCCTCTACTTGACTCACACCAAAATCAAGTAGCCAAGTTACTGGTCTTCTGGCATTGGCTACAAATGATAATTTAGTTGTCTTAATACCACATAAACGTTACAAAGTGAATCAGCACAATCTTAAACCATCTTATAGTTTTGGGAGAATGTGAAGAAAATGAATATATCCCATATAAATAAACTGTATTTTTGTATAATACAGTATGTGTCAAAACACTTAGAATGTATGAAAATGGCCGTTTTTTCTTTTATTGCTTAATGTACTTAAGCTACATATTGGATCGTGTATTTTTTTCCATATGGTGTGAATGTGTACTTTGCTCTCTCATGAATCAATCTACTAGGGCACAAGCATTTGTCCTAATTCAGATGAAATTGAGACGGTTAGCTCCGTTATTTGCCGTCAGTAGCCAGGGCTCCCATAGGATGTAAGCAGCTGCATTCTCACCAGGAAATAAAATTGTAGAGATTCTCTCTCTACCCAAAGCCTGGCATCTGCATCCATACATGTCAGATTTGAATATTTAGGTTTCTGCTTTGAGTACGTTGAGGAAGTTAGAAAAGTCATATTTCAGGCACAAAGTCTGTGCCTTTTGAATGTGTGGGTCACATACGGGCGTGTTTATTCGTGGGTGAGCAGCATTCTTATCCATCGAAGTAATTCTTACAGCCCGCTTCAAGTCACAGAAATCTGACAGCCCACATAACCGTCAGCCCACTGCTGCTTCTCCTTGAATCATAAAAGAGCATGTATAGGCACACCTGCGTCAGGCCAAGGGCTGTGGTTTACTAGCTCACCTACAGGAAGTTTATACACAAGGCTTGATGAACATTGTGGGAATGTAGGCTTTATGCATAACGCATTTTCCGGACCTAAAAAGCTTTATCAGATAAAGAGATAATGACAGACACTAAATGCTGCCCACCATCTCAGCATCAAATAAATAAAACAAGGAAATGATGAGAAGAACAGAGGCACTGTACAGTGAGTCACAAAGACTAAAAAAAAACAAACGAAAATGTATTCTTTGGAAGGCTATATGCCTCTGCTTGCAGGGTTGTTAATGTTAACAGCTGAGTTCACATTAACATCCTCATCTCGAAGCCTTGAACAAAAGACGCTCCCACTGCCAAGACCTCCAAATTACAGGCATTTCAGACAGCTTTACAGTATTTAGTGGACAATGAGAACAAAGGACAATAACCATGTTTCAGAAGGGCCTATATGAATGTTTCATTTCATTTCATTTCATTAAGACACCACTGGCAGTACCAGGAAATGTGTTAAGACAAGGGGATTCTTTTTTAGTGTCAAATGCCGCTTGGTCTCCGGTATTTGCTCTCCAGATGCACTCATTATCCACCACCCACTCACCTGCCCACACGCATTTACCCCACACGCTCTTCCTCGACAATCCCGGTTTGGATGGGATTAGCAGCGTCCCACGTGCAGCTAATTTAACCGGAACGTGGCGCAGGGATCGCAAGGCTCACTCACATTTCATCCCTTTGCCCCCACCAAACATGCCCCCCCCACTCCCCTACACCCACCATACCCACCCCCACCACCCACACAAACAAACACACACATACACACACTCTTCCCTCCCACTCGCCCCTCTGCTCTCTGTAATCTAATCATTGATCCAGACGGTCAGTAGGAGTCACGTGGTCTCCCCTCTGCACGGCCGGTGAAGCCAGTGACGTCACGACAGCTCTGTCCATTTCCAATCAGGCACTTAAAATAGCACCCTGCGCCCCTGACGTAGTAACTTTCCCGTCATACTCTACCGTGGAGGCCCTCTTCCTTGCCCCCTCCGCCCCCACGTGTTCCCCCTTTCCCCATGTGCCGGCCATCCTGCAGCCATTTCCTCCTTTCAGAGAAAGTTAACATCATCCGCCTGGTAAAAAATTTACAAGGAGGCCCATTCGTTTAACGCACTCAGTGCCGGTGTAAATTATGCAAACAACCATGACTGTCAACACTGATTCTTGGAAAAAGGGTGGGCTGTACATCAGGCCATTTACAGCACCTCCATTCAGTGGTCACTTTTACCAAACATCAAAGGAGATGGTTTAATCTGACAGCTGGCGAAGGGGCTTTTCACAAATCTCTTGTAATTTTACTGCCCTAGTTCTATATTTATCCTGTAGCTGTGTATTTTTTATGAGACCTGAAGAACTCCCAATACATCCAAGGCTAATTGGTGTGAAAACCTCAAATATGGAGGGAATGTGGATTTATCTTCCTCTTATTCACAATTCAACCATGGCAACAATTTTCAAATGGAATAGTATATACTTGTTATTTATAATGTAGAAATCTTAAATAAGTAGTCTAATGTAAACATTAAGATTAATGATGCTAGTGGGTAGAGTGGCATGCCTTGAGAGCATCAACATGTTTGAGACAACTACAGTGTACAAATAAGCAAATTACCCTGTCATTTTGTTATTCACTGAAAGTCATTTTCATATAGTGAGTCCCATTTTTTTGCAAGGGCCCCTATGATAATAGTTACGCCACCAATGTTGATAATAGACATCATAAACAAATGATCCTTACTCCAGATATAGTTGGTTGGCCGAGACATGCTTAGTGTCTGAAGTTTGCTTCTTTAGTTAAGCACTGGAGCTACGATGCTAATGTAGCTAAAAAGTAATTAGCACCAAAAAATCTGGGACTTCTCTTATATTAGCCTCGTAGCTTCACCACTCATAAGCAGAGAGATTGGTTACGTACATGTTTAGGTTGGTCAACATATTTAAATCGTCTTTAGAACTACAGTAGTGCTGTTTTGTATGCATGCTCTGCAGTAGTGTAGTCATTTGCATGCATGCTTGGCAGCAGTGGGGAACCCTATTTTTCTTATTTCGTAGTTAAATTTTGGCTGGAAACAAAAGGGTTAAATTCTTGAACCACCCAATGGAAAATTATCCAATCCAGATTTTTTTTCCGTGTGGTGTCTAGGTCGATACAGCCAAGCAAGCTCTCCTATTGGTTAGTACTTCAGGAGCTGAACTGAAGGCCTAATGTGTCAGATTAACCACTAATGTAATTAATAAGTGAACTGTGTGAAACCAGTTTGAATTAGTTGTTAGGAATGGAAAACAGCAGCAGTTGTGCTGTGGCTCTTCGCTAATGTAGTCACTGTGAAACTGCTGCAAGATAAAATATATCGCTGTTGTCGGAAGAAAACCTTGTATCTCCATTTTTGACGTTTTTCAGTTTTTGACATAATTTGAAAGTGCCTGTTACCTTTCTCACTGTGTGTAAATTTCATGATGAATAGACTAAAAGAACTGACCCAAAATAACTTGGAAAAAAAGTCTAGTTCCATTGACTTGCATTAAAATTAAAGTATGTTTTTTCCTTAACCTGTAAAGTTATCATTTTGGAGATACAAGGTTTTCTTCCGACAACAGCGTTATGTTAATATGTCTGCTACAAGCTTAAAATAGCCTCAAATATACCTTCACAATGTCCTGCATTTAAACTAAAACTGCTAAAAAGTGTTAATTTAAATTGTACTACTAGAATAATACTACTAGAATCCCATAGGGGTGCTAGCAGGAAATTTGCATTATCATAGAGGTGCTTTTTCCTTGTTTTTGACCAGGCTTTGACATTCATGGCCCAAATGAAGGCCTAATAGTCATGCTTTGCCACTGATGCTTGGAGAGTGAATTTGATGAGTGAATAGGGCACACGTGGTCCCAAAACAAAGCAGAACTGTTTCTCAGGATCTTATGCAGAAATGGCCTGCAGTGTTGTTTCTAAATACTTAGATTTTGGAGAACTGAACTCTTTGACCACTTGCATGTCCCTCTGTCACAGAGACCATATTCCACACGCAAATTAGTTTCTCCCTTGCTTTAAGTTCCTTTCCTTTGGATATCAATAGAACCGTAAATCTAGTACAGGCAGGAGATAATATGGTCTTGACTGAAGGAAAAAAAAAAAGAAAAAGAAAAACAGTTCTCTGCCAACACTGCCTTGATTTCAGTTTGATATGGCTTGGATTTATTGCACCACCCAGCTGGCATTCAGATTTGAGGAAGCAAGAGGATTTTAGTATCAGTCTGGGGTTTCAGTCCAGCAAATGACATTTTATGGCCATGACTCATAAACATTGGACAGACATTAGAACGTACAGTAGTGCTGCGGTCACGTTCTTCTCACACTTATACTGGTCAGATTTTGATTCCAAAGTGAAAGAGCTGCTACCAAATGCCATTTCAGAACTCGTGACTGCTGTGTCAAGATTACAGTCAGCATTAGGCCTGCAATTTCGAGCCCTCAGCTTCGACAGCAAGAACAGCAAATTGCTCTGTGAACAGAGTAGCCTTCTGCCCACCTCACTGATGAAACAAAAATCTCTCCCTGTGACATCCTAAGCATTACCTAGTCTATGTTTAGTCCTGCTGGTATATCATTACTGTTCATGTTATTTGACACAGGCAGTAACAGGTCAACTAGAGCTTCACAGTTAATTAGCGTGATGTGTCTATTTTTATAGGCCTGTTGACCTATCTGGTGCTAACGTATGTAAAGCCACGTTTATAATGCAAAGCTAACATTACCCTACTCAACCTTTCCAGTTTGCTCCCCTCTCATCATGACCGTTTGATGAAACGTCTGGTTGAATTACATGAACGACAAATGTCTTGTTAAGGATAGACGTTATTACAACATTTGCTGAAGTCTGATATCCACAACTGCCCTTACAGCTTTCTTCCTTTGACTGACGCAAAGCCACCAGTGACCTATTACATACTACATGGAATACCTCTTCTTTTTCTACCACCTCCGAGAATTATGGGTGGGATCTATTTGGGGTTTGCCCTGGCTTGAACAGTCTGTTTTCCAAATTGCACATACCACTACATCAGCATTCTAGAGCTGCTGGGAAGAGTGCGTGTTGCACACTGACTCCATACTAACGCCGTCTACAGCGTCATCGTTCTCCCTTACACAACCCCTGGACGCAAAGTCAGGAACTGGCCCATCAGTGCTCTGCACATGAATGTGTACCTTCCTAGCAACTGTTGCAGAGTTGAACACGCTTTTACAGAAAGATTGTTAACAAAAACCCTGAAAAACAACTCCGTTTGTGACACAATAGCTGAATTTGGAGCATGTTGTTTATTTTCTATGAGCGCTGGTTTGTTCGATTAGATGTAGAATTTTTGTCGCGCTAACATTAGCATGGTAGCAAATTCATTGCTGTTTCTAATCTGCCGGGTTTCGATTAGCAACAACAACGTAGTCCAGTTCATCCCAAAAACCAAAAGGTTTCTTTGCTAACAATAGTCTCCATCCTACGGATTTTTTTGCGAAAAATGCTTTAATGCTGGTCTATTCTAGGGAAATGGAAGTTATGGCTAATATTTTATAAATAGCATTTTATGAAGATTGTGTTTATCACTAAAAGTCATTTTGATGGGAATGAACGCAAAAAGGTTTTTTTTAAGACATTTTAATTTTATTGCTTGTAATTTGCACAGAAAGTTGATGGAAACATAGATAGTTGCTTAAGTAAGTTTTATAGCATAGAATGAGCAAATATGGTTAACTAGCATTCGTGCTGATGAACATTAAGGACATTCTAATGATTATTTTTTTTATTCCAAATAAGGTTCTTTCAGTCTGTAATGCAGGTAACAAAATTGTACTTTTCTTCTTCAGGAAATGCAAGATTTTTCTGGATAAAAGATGCTAACAGCTAATGCTAACAGCTAGTAATGAGCTTTTGTATCTTGGCAGCAACATGACATATCGCTGCCCTTGAAGCACATCTTAAACACTGTTTGGGTGCACCCAGCTAACAATTTTTGGTTATGAGAACGTTCCACCTTAAATGGTGCAGCAGTTATGTTCTGGTGCCTACAAGCACCAGTATGTTGCACTATTTAAGGTGGAATGCAAACTTTAATTGAAGAAGCTAAGTAGAGCCGCGTCAGTCTGGACCTGGCCAGCACACTGCCGTTTGCAGCACATTAAGCAAACATTTTACTTAAGTGCTGTGTAGCGGTTAAATGAGTTTTAAATAAGACTTCCATAAAGCAGTAGCGACAACGCTTCTACATGGTGGCAGTTTTCCACACGACAGCTAACCTACCGTTTGTCAAGTGGGAAATAACTTTTGGAAATTCAGGCATCTACTACCGGCTGCAACTTAGCTACGCTAGCTTAGCAATAGCCCTGAAAGTACTTTGTGTCACACAATTCTTTGGTGAATTTATTAGTTTCACTTTTCTCAAAATACATGAAGCTGGTTAGATTTATTGCTTAAATCTGAGCACAAATGGACTCATGGTCAGAAAACCTGTGAATTTTGGCTGATAACTTTGCTAGGTAGCTAAAGGCTAGCTCTTTAGCTAGCCTGTTCAGTTAATGCTAGCCCCGTGCTAGCTATAGCTTGTGTAATGTAAACCTGTTGGCCTCACACACTGAGGAAAACTCTGTTCTAAGATTCTGAAAAATAGCTTTCAAGTTTGACCAAAATGTCTTATGATTATTTGAAGATTACTTTCCAACTCACGTTTTTCACTGCCCGCTGCTGAATGTCCAAACTCCCGCTCACAGCACAGCATCTCTTCCGCTCAAATTAGGTGACGTAACTTTTTCAGAACCTATAAATTTGTCTCACATTTAACAGTTGACACTGATTAATGGTTGACTTTTGCAATCCATTTATGAAGAAATCTCTTATACGTTAGCTAGTCGATGAATGCGGTTAATGCTAGAACGTTAGCTTGTGCTAATGTCAAGCTAATATTGATTAACCCTGTCAAACAGATATGTAGCCATTAAGAGAAAAAAGAGAGATTAACGCTGACCTTCTACAAACCAAGCAATTATATGATTCTAGCAGTTTGTATACATTTAACTTACATGTGCGATTGTGTTTGGGTAGCATGGATGAGTGAATGTTTTTTCATTCTCATAACAAATTTTCATTTTTCAGAACCTATAATGGATGACTTATGAAAAAAAAGGATTTCAAGCCATTCTAGTTTAATGCATTTACCCAATAATACAAAAATGATTTTTGAAGTACGCTATATGGCCAAAACTTTGTGGACGGCTGCTTATCCAATGTTTCTTCCAAAATCAAGAGGATTAAAAAGGAGTTTGACCCCATTTACTGCAGTAACAGCCTCATGTTATTCTGGGAAAGCTTCATACTAGATGTTGGGACATGAGGATTTGGTTGCATTCAGTCATAAGAGCATCAGTGAGGTCAGGTACTGATATTGAATGATTAGTTCTAGGTCACTCCAACTCATCCCAAAGTATTGGGTGGAGCTTCATCACTCCAGAGAACGCAGTTTTACTGCTCCACAACTCCACAGCCAAATGCTGAGTGGCTTTATACACCTCTAGCTGACACCTGACATTAGGCATGTTGACCTTAGGCTCATGTACAGCTGCTACAGAGCGAGCTGCTCTATTGTCAATTCTACGAAGACTATACAAGTGTATTTAATTCAGTGTGCATTTGAACTCCTGTGTCAGCAGTGGGTCCACCTTAATGCATCTGAATTCTCTAACAAGAAGGGATGACCACAAACTTTTGGACATATAGTGTATTTTGGTGATTGTATTTAAAGTTATTGTGGGCTGGACAGGCAAAAAAGTGCTGTAAGTTTATGAAATGTTTTTAGTTGATTTTTGTGAAGAGACCTGTAGCTATGTTGAAAACATCTTTCACCTTTACATCCATATTTGGGAACGCAAATAGCACTCCAATTGTGGACGCACGCTAGCAACTCTCAAGAGAAATTACTACAATTTCTCATTAAGTTGAATGAGATTTTTGCAAAGCTTGTCCAGCCTCAACAGTCGCTACCTTAACACATCTTTGGGCAGAGCAGGGACAGGTCAGTTAAGGCCAGTCTCTTACAAGGTACTCTTTAAACTACAAGTAGTTCTCATTCTGACACCCCATTCGTCTATCAGCAAAGAATGGCATTCCATCTGTCCGTCAGCATAGGAAGTCTTTAAGGCTTTGGCACTGGCTCTGGCAACACTGAGATGCCTCTGGAACGTTCCCCTGTAGGGTAGTCACAGTATAAATTTGAGAAGGACAAGCCGTCATGGTGGTCTACATATAAATCAGCCCATTGACCTTTGGGTGACCCATGGCTTGAGGGTGCACCCTTCGCTGTAACAAAAAAAGGACTCAGCTTATCAGTTCAGACGTCATCATGCTTTGCCGTCACTGAGTGCTCCACAAATGTCAGCAGCCGGTCACCAAGGTTTAACCTTCCCCCAGCTACACCTACATGAACGTAATACCAGCCATGGCCGCAGAGTTTGATCGATAGCCTTGGCCGAGCGCCGCACTTATGCCATATCTGAACTGGAAGGTGTCTCTCATTTGAATGCAGGCAATGAGGGCCTGCAGTGGAATCCTGGTCTTGTACGAACCAGTACGAGCGTGTAAAAAGAGCTAAGCATGTCTGCCTGGGTTGTTCAGGATGGAAATTAGCCTGATGGCATATTTTCCAAGAGCTTCGGCGCACAGAGTCATGTGATTAGGAAAGCAGCGCAACTCAGCTTTTAGTTTGGGTTACAACAGTGGGAGAGACAGGGAAAGTGACTCATACGAAAGCTATTCGGTTCCCACTTAAATCCTCTTAATAATTGGCATTGAGATTCTAATGCTGGTGAGTGACACTGAAAAAGACAATGCATTGAGTTTATTTCATACAACTGTGCACATGATTTCCATATAAATACACAAAAGTAAGCAACTTTATGTTGATGTAATATGCAGTACTGTTAAAAACATTGTCCCCTTCATTATATTAGACAATGAGAAAAAGTTATTAATTCGTTTATTCAAGGAGAAAAGACATCCAACATGTGAATCAAGTCAGGCTTGAACGCAGCATTTAAACTTAATTCGTATCAAAGTTTATGATCAAAGTTATGCAATCACCACACCAGGCAATGGTCAAAAATCCAAAAGTGGACTTTATATAAGTCTGGCAAAAGTTTCTAGGACATCACCAGACCACAGTGAAAGGCATTACCTGCAAACTGAGAACTCCAGAAACATTAGTGAATCTTGGTGGTCTCTCTAGCCTCAGCTAAAGTTGAGCTCATGAGCCCTGGGTAAGAAAGGCAAAAGTGACCATTCATATAGAAGCAACATCAGGAGGGGGCCCAAAACTTTTTCACTGCCCTGTGTTCCACTCATACAGAACAACTGAATGAAGTAAATTCACCATGTCACTTTTTCAGTGCACTCTTTTCAGTTTAATGTAGTTGCGTGAAGCATGTTGTTAAAAAGGAGCCGGAAGAGGACAGTGAACTTGGTGCTGCTCTGAGGGCACGTGAGTGTGCTTTTTTTAGAGGCACCATTATGTAGCGAACAAGTTCCTTTAATCGAGTTTTCCATGCTGCAATACAGCTGCGCACTGTGATAGTGCTCATGCTGCAGGGGCTGAAAAAAGCTTGGTTAGGTCCAGAGGAAAAAATGCAAGCGGTGGGGAAAAAGAGAGCGGCGCTCAAGGGAAAATCAGTGCCATCCTCCAGATGGACGGCTCACGTGGCGCCCAGCGCTGGAGGGGAGGAAAGAGGGAGCATGTAAGTCTGCCTGGAAAATTTAGCCTTCGTCATAAAACAAAGGCATGTTGCAATGGGGCGGCATCAACAGTCCCTGACCCTGCAGTCAACCTACACACTGAGATACTCTTAGGAATCACTCAATTAAAAATCAGCTTGATGAGTCGGCTGTGGTTAGTTTGCATAATGATAATGCGTATTTTAAAATGTCTTTTTTTATCTACATTATCTTACATTTAAGTCTATTTAAAGATACTTTACCGGAAACTTTGAAAGGCTAGGCATGGTTTGTTATTGTTCAACATAAGTCTGCCTTTTTTAAAGGGCCTCTTTCATTAAAAAACTGAATTTTCCTCACTTTTTTGGCATAAAATATTTTGATGTGGTATGTACAGTCCATATATGGAAGCTAAGCTGCAAAAACAGCTTTTATTAAAATTTTTAATTTTCTTGTGACATCACCAAACCTAACACGTTTACATTTGTCCAGCAACTTTGTCCAGCAAATAGTTTAGCTCCATCCTTTCACTCTGAAGTTATAAGGAGGAGAATCAGCTCTGAGTGCTGTATGAATGAGGCACGATACAAGGGTATGTTAACAAAACAGCCTGTGTAATTCTAAGGGATAAAGAGAGGTTGGAAAATAGTCGTGTAAAAATGAAATAGGACTATTTTTGATACATAGACCCACACAAATGTCAAAAAAAATATTAAACATAAGATTAAAGTAGGGTATGGGCACTTTAAAAACTTATTATTTGATTAATCGTCAAAATAATCAATCAAAATAATCTGTAGATTACCAGATTAGTAATATAACCAATATTAGCCCTAAATTCCACCAAGCCCTACATTGTTTTGGCACATGATATAACCCACCTTGCAAAAAGGAAAGTGGCATATCTGTATTATGATCACCTTAACCTTCTCAGATGTGGGAATTTGCCTCAGGTTTCCCTCTGTTTATATGTCTCTTTTTACAGTGTGGGTTTGGGCATGTTGGTGCCTTCTTTTGCTATTTTTTCGTTTGTTTTCTTCACTGTTGATTTGGAGAAGTTACTACCATCAAGTCAAAGGGGAATTCCACTGATTTTCAAACTAAGTGTTTTGATGTAAAATTGATGCAAAGTCAGAATTGTTCACAATGGTGATGACAGGAACCAGACGTCTGGAGAATTTCATGCAATTAAAAGCTCCCTCATAGAAAGCTATTACTTGAAATGGTCACAAATACTTTGCTTGATGCCAAAGACATTGTCTTATAATGGATGTGCGATAAGCTTTGGCCTAAAAATGTATTTTTTTTAGAAAACATTTATTGCAGTGAGGTATGTGCAGGGCATTATAAAGAAAAATCCAGTCTTTTACCACTACCAGCATATCGCTGCTGTCGGATCAAAACCTCGTATCTCCATTTATGTCGATTTTAATTGTTGACACAATTTGAAAATGCCTGTTGCCCTTTACATTGCATACAAATTTATTGATTACTGGACCAAAAGAAACGGCCCAAAATTGCTTGGAAAAATGTCTGGTTCCATTGACTTACATTAAAAGTAAAGTATGTTTTTTCCTTCTCCTGTAAAGTTACTATTTTATAAAGTTACTATTAGATATGAGATTGTGATCCAATAGCAGCGATATAAAAACTCGACAAGTTCCCATCATAGTAAATAAAGTGGCTATTCTACGTTGTAGACATTATGAACCCTGGTTCCTATCACAACCACTCTAAAGAAATCTGAGTTAGGACATCCCTTTACAATAAACCACTGCACATCAAACCACTCCAAATGACTTTGTTTACATCTCGACATTTGAATTATACAGAAATTTTGAAAAAAATCTCCTTCAAGTGCAACAGTACACCGAACATGATCTGTAGCTGTGTGAGTTCAGGCTGATCATAACCGTGCTGCGGTGAATGGCGGGTGGACTTTGCTCTGGCACAGGCCTCCGTGCCCACAGCCTCACCCACTCGCTACCACCTCCACTGATCTACCTTCCTCACCCAGCTGGAATGTGACACTTTCCTCTCTGGAATGCAGGACAGCCACAAACTTCATTGATAGCTGCCTGAGGGCGAGCGTGAGGCCCCACAGCTAAACCATAGCACAAACATGCTCAGGACTCAAGCACATATACCCTCAAATTCGCTTTGTGGAGTAAAGCTTACTCTTTTAAATCTGTTGAAATGATGAAGAAGTGAAGAAGCACTCACTTATTGTCGCTGTAGATTTTTATTTTTTTCGGCATCATTTGAACACAGGAGCTTTCTATTACATTGAAATTTCATGAGGAATAGACCAACAGAAATCCTCCAAAATGACTTCTGGCATTAACTCACTGTAGGTTAAGAAAGTTGCCTTCTCCTGTAAAGCCAATGAGC
The DNA here is from genome assembly GCA_023558415.1 of Piaractus mesopotamicus. Taxonomy (NCBI): domain Eukaryota; kingdom Metazoa; phylum Chordata; class Actinopteri; order Characiformes; family Serrasalmidae; genus Piaractus; species Piaractus mesopotamicus. The sequence goes on from JAILXH010027133.1 coordinate 14,625, forward strand.
AGATGCTCAAGCCACTGCCCATTGACTTCTCCTATGTGTATTTAAGTGAGCCAATTTTCTATTATTTGCGAAATGACTGTCCATAGTAATAGACTGTATGTTACCGAAGCAGCACAGTTCAGTTCCCCTGTACTTATTAAAAGAACAGAAAAACGCTGACTCAAAGCACACTTATAATAGAAGCCGATGGGGAGATGCTGAAAGGTCAAAAACGCTGGAATATTCTTTTAATGGCGACATCATTATTCAAATTTCTGTGGTCTCACTGATTCATGTTACAACTAGAATATAAGCATCAAGATTATAATACATTTGAACGCACCCTTGGGACTTACCTGAATTATAATTCATGTTGTGGTTAATTTGCATAAACTAAGAACTGTTGGCCTCTGTCTAAAGGCTGGTTTCATTAAAGCTTAGATAATTGTCTAGATGTGGTTTCAGGGAACTGAAAGCCTCCTATATAAGAAACAAGGGTAGAATATTTATGGGGACAGGTCTGTTTAAGGACACATGCACACCTGAAGATAGCTTTGTGCATCTACTCAGAGGACAAAGCTGATCAAGCTCTGTCTGGATGTGGTTGGCATAGTTGCAGGTTTCTCCGAAACACTTGCCCCAGTTTCTATTTTTGGTGCTGCACCTTGCTGCAAGTGACACACAGACAGGGCAGTGTTGTGATTCACATTTCCCTGCCCGAATCCTGAAATACACACAAAGCAAGCCATAGCATCTGCAAGGACAAATTGTGATGGCTGTACTGGTCAGAATGTGCCATTTCTCTGGGACAGGATACACATGGGATGTGAACATTCTGGTTTATAGTACACTTAATATATGTTCCATGGACTAATATAGATTTAGCTCTGCGCCATTTGAAAGGACACTAGGGCCAAAATGAAAAATGTACCTGTAAAATGTATAAAATCTATGAAAAACCCTCTTTTGATGCTGTACCTTGAAGGTCTGGTGAACTTATAAGAAACTACAACTACTCTGGGGTGGATTTTTGGACGGTTAGCCGTTTTGAAATGTTAGCTGTGAATGCAGAAGAAAGGCAGATAGCTAACATTATACTAGGAAGCTGAATATCCTATTACAAAAACTTCACATCTTGTCTTGTCCTTCACATCTTCATTACAATGGCGAGAACGTGTTACTCAAATGACAGAAATTACTCATCAAAAGAGGAGGACGAGATCCAAGTTAAAGTTAGAAAGGTAGCTGTC
>JAILXH010027164.1:5684-22305 GCA_023558415.1 Piaractus mesopotamicus
TCTTATAAACATTTGTTATTGACTTTGTCAACTAAGCCTTGCTGCCTTATTGTGTGTAGACTTTGTATTGTTGGTCAGTTGTGGAACTCTTTTGCTAGAAGAAAAGAGAGAAAGGAAATAGTTCTATGAAATGAATATATATAAACTTTTTTTTTTTTTTAAAGCCCTTTTGTATGCTAACTGCCTTTGTGGTTGCAGATCGTCGACCAGATAAACACCAAGCTACCTGCTTCATTTGTGGAAAAGCTGTTGGCCCCAAACTCCCAGCTTTTGGAGCTGCGTTTCCACCGCGAGCGAGAGGTACAGCATGAATCATCACCACTAATAAAATTGGGTACTTTCCTCTTCATGTCTAGGACTATTTTTGAATGACCTTTGGGTTGCAGGTCATGGCAGCAGCGCATGGCGTGTACCAGGCCGTTCTGAGCCTGAAAAACATCCCCATTCTGGAGGCAGCATATAAGCTGGTGCTGGGCGAGATGGGCTGCGCCCTGAACAGTCTGCTCGGGCTGCTGGGGCTGCCGCCGGCCTGCCCACACATCCAGCACCCAACCTTCAGCCAGCTGCAGCTCAGCCCAGAGAGAGCCGAATTCATCCTCATCTTCAACCTCAGCACCCTCACCACCATCGGCAACACCAAAAACTCCCTCATTGGAGTAAGTGCCCTTGTGTTGTTGCTTGCAGGTTTAAAGCGATGGCTCGGACGCAAATCTAAATTACATAAATTTATGCTACCCCTGAATGTAGCAGACCAGCCAAGATATGATTAATGAAGTTTGTGTCTTTTCGCTTTGTGCTGAAGCTGTGAGGCTAGTGTAGCTAACAGGTAATGGATGCTTACAGCTTACTGTTCTCAGAGGTGGCCAAAAGTATGACATTAATAAAAGCAGTAGTAGCAGCCCTGAAGGCTGGATTTTGACTATTGGCTTTGTTTACACAGCAGGTAAAAGTGTATCCAAACTCCTCCGAGATTTTGAAAGAAATGGCCTTTCAAATGCTGCTATAGGAGAGCGAGGCTGCAGCTTCAGTGAACAGTTAAAAGTCTGAAAGCACAGTTTAAAGAATCCAAGGACGCAAACCAAAGAAGTGACCGCGCCCTTTTTACAGCAAACTCAAACACATTCTGGGTGATGAGCCCAGCTGTCAACCATTGGAACTTCGTAATCGCTCTTGTGATGCTGGTGAAGATGAAGCTGAACCTCCGGCAGCGACTGGCGTTCGTTGCCAGTCGTGATCATTTACCTCTTGATGAGCCGCGTGAAGCAATGTGACGCGTTGTTCTTTTGCGCATGCGGGTCGGTTTAGGAGCTGATCTGTTCAGACTGATGTCACATACAGATCACATTTAAAAGATAATGTGAACAGCCAAACAAAAAATCTGATTTGGTGAGAAAATCAGATTTGGGCCACTTTTACCTGCTGTGTGAACGTAGCCTTTGTCCATTTCTGTGGAATAAACAGTGTCATACAGTGCCAGAAGCTACATTAGCAAGCTTTGAGGCGAGTGTGTGAAAATTTGATTTTTGCTCGAACCATCCACTTTTTCATTTGTTTTGTTTTCTTTCTTTCATCTTGGTGTCTGCCTACCTTATTGTCACAAAGGACACCATACCAATACCAGGTATTGGTAATGGTCCGATATCAGCCAGAAATGTTAAATCGGGTGTCAGAGGAGGGGGGGGGGGAAATATTGTGATCCAATCCTGCAATTAATCTAACCTGTAACAATACTTGCTCACACTGTGTGAGATGCAGTACGATGTTAGCTGTGTATATGAGTACATATGATTCATTTTAAGGGGCCTATGTCGTGGAAAACGTTAGTTTCAAAACGTACCTATATGGAGGGACAGGAACGTGAGGAGCTGACGTACACACATTGCTAACTCTGATTGGTACTTTTGCAGATCTGACGTCACCCGTGCCAAATTTAGTCCCAGCAATTCAAATCAAACTCAAGAAAACAGCAGGAAAAGCAATTTTAAAAAATGTCTCTCAAAAAAGACCAACAGCTTTCTTTCTCTGCCGGTTCAGAGTAGAAAATCACTGACTATTCAGATAATTGCTAGAAGAAAAACATGAAAATTAGTGGACGTGCTTGAAGTGACGATTCAAAATGAATCATTTTATAGCTTGTTTTTTGGTTGAAGGTTTAGGTAAGAAACAAAAGTGCTTTTGTGGCATCTGTATGGTGTTTTTGTTTCTTTGTCATTTATTTATTTATTTTTGTGGAACGTTTTTAGATGTACAAACCTTGTGAGCTACAGTCTGATTTCTTTTTCAGAGCAGATATAATCTGGTGTTGCTTTTCATGATGTTGTTATTCATGTTTTCTGTGCTTGTGTTGCAGATGTGGGCTCTGTCTCCAACTGTATTTGCTCTGCTCAGTCAGAACCTGGTGGTGGTTCACAGTGAGCTGGCTGTGCACCACCCTGCAGTCCAGTATGCGGTGCTTTACACCCTCTACTCTCATTGCACCAGGTACACACTCAGGGCCAAGCTCCCTCCTGCTGTTTTCAAATGCTTTATCTTGCTTTTATCTTTTTTTAAGGCTTTCTCCTGTTTATTCTGCTTCTCTGCATTATCATGCGATGTCTCTCTCTCTCTCTCTCTGCAGGCACGACCACTTCATTTCTAGCAGCCTCAGCTCCTCATCCCCCTCACTGTTCGATGGTGCCGTCATCAGCACGGTTACTACGGCAACCAAGAAGCATTTCAGCACACTCCTCAGTCTGCTGGGGATGCTACTTAGTAAAGAACACCTGAATCCTGAGACCAGGTATGTCTCTCCAGCCAGGTCATCCAACCTTTTGTCAGCTCTCTGATTGCATCATTCTGTACTAGTACTGTGACTCATTTTGGTCACTTTCATTATAGTTCAGGATGTTAAAGGAAAGGTTGTTGTTTCTGATTTTTCTTTAACCCAAACGTTATGTGGATTTATTTCTGCAGAAGGCTGTTGCTTACCTGGTCTCTGGAGGTCGCCCTGATGATGAAGAAATCTGAGACCTATTCTCCGCTTTTTTCTTTGCCCTCCTTTCACAAGTTTTGTAAAGGACTTCTTGCTAATGGTATGTGGACAATCAACAGTTAGCGTTTAGTTGAAGCATAGTATGTCTTGTTTATAGTGTGGTGTGTATGCATTATGTATATTCACTTATTACATTGCAAAGACACAGCAGTATAGTGTGGTGTTGAAGATAACAACAAGCATAATTAAGAGATTATTTTGTGCTGTCAGCACCTGGTGATTGACATGCTTTTTTTTTTTATTTTTTTTATTTTTTTTTTTTCTGCGAAGCTTTGAATGAAGACCCCACCGTATGCCTGCAGACTTGCAGCAGTCTGCAGGTGCTGTCATCCTCCTTGCCCACAGAGCTTCTGCAAAGGTCAGCATTGACATTCTCTCAGCCAGGGTGTGCAAAATGGCAAGAATATTTCATAATATTTTCACAAAAACTATTAACTTTTTGAGGTTTGTTAAATTGGAGCAGATAAGATGATGAACCAGATGCCACATTTAAAAACACTATCAAATGCGATTTTTATTCAGCATTTTATATACTATGATGCGCTAAATTTAATTAAAGAGAAATAATTATGCAATCTTTATAATGAGGCATGCAGTTGGCCAGTGTAAAGTATTTACGATATCCACAATATGATCAGAAAAGCAATTTGTTCATATGCGTACTTCATTTTTGGGGGACAAGTAAGCGGGGAAAATGGCAAAAAAACATCCCCTTTTAAAAACTACCTGCAAGAGAGATGCTTCGTCAGAGGATTTCATTTAAGCCTATGTATCTGTGTTTCCCAACCCAAGCCCCCCAGATGCTCAGCATTTTTTCTTTATCCCTGTGTATAGTGAATTAGGTTGGAGCAAAAGTGTGGAGTGTCTGAGTGGCTCTGAGGACCAGGTCGGCAAGCACACATACCACTTAAATCATTTACTTCACTCTCCCCCTTGTTTTATGTGCAGGTGTGTGGACGTGTGCCGTGTCCAGCTGGTTCATTCGGCGGTGCGAGTCAGACAAGCCTTTGGCAAATTGCTGAAGTCTGTCCCGCTGCACGTCACACTGAGGTGAGTCTACTGTTGTGTTTTAAGGTTTACATGAAGGACATCTTAAGGGCCCTGATGTGTCAGGCTGGCTGTCGGGCCGAGTGTCGTCAGTTGTCTGTGCAGTCTCTAGTTGTCAGCTTTGTTTTGGCCAATTGAGCGCGTTGAATTGGCATCAGAGATTGGCCCTGAGAGACGTACGAATCGGTACGATTCGTGAACTATGAACGAAGGAGAGCAAAGTGAGCAGACGGCACTCGAGAGGGTGCACACAGACAATAGCCTCATTTTGAATCACTGCTGATGGACATTTTACCCATTTTTGCAGTTCAGGTGTCTGGATGGATTGATTTTTGGATTTTTACCCAAATTTCTCTCCAATTTAGTCTTTGCCAATTCCATCCACCACCTAGGTCTTGGCTGTATTGGCTGTATTGGCTATATCTTAGCTGTGGCATCGTGATCTGATCACCTGATGATGAGGCTAACTTTTAGACTCTTGCACCACTCAGGTGCCCTAAATTTCAACATTTTTGAATGAACAGTATTTGAATATTGTAATCCATATTGATGAATCTTGCATATCATTTATAGCAAGAAAATATTTAATATTGTTACGAATAAACAAGGATGTGCAAAAGCTTTGAAGGTGCTCCGATAACACAGTAATACACTCAAGTCTTTTTCAAGATAGAGGTGGTTTCTTTTAATGTAAAGCTGTTACCAGGGGACCATGCTAGTTCTTGCTTGTCATGCTGTTGTGTCTGGCCCCTAAAGAAAAACTCCAGCCTTTTTCAACCCAGTCTTTATCTTGCTGCATCTGTATTGTGTAGTCACTTGCTGCGATTTTACATGTTTGCTTGTACTTGTTTAAAAACACAAACCTGTGTCCTCAAGACACTTACAAGAGAAGCCATTGGGCAGTTGCTGGAGTATTCCTTTAAACCTGTGTTGAAGGAAACTGATGCTTTTCACTGAAGGCAGTATACGAATTCGCTGATTCTTTGTCTTTTCATGTTTTTGTTTCTCAGCTGTAACAGCAGTCCCTCAGAGATTCATGAGATTTCTCTTGCCATCCGCCGACATATGAGCAAAGCGCCCAGCAACACCTTCCACCCACAGGACTTCTCTGACCTCATCAGCTTCATTTTGTATGGAACGATCCACCGCGGGGGGTGAGTAGGACGCCGGCTGGCAGAGGAGAGCACAGCTTTCGTTTCACCCCGTAGTGAGAAAGAAACGTAGACTTATTGGCCAGCAAAAAGGTGTGATTAACAACTGTGTGAAAAATACAAATTTTGTTTACAGTGATGGGCACAGTCCAATGTTTGGTAGGTGCAGGTCAGTGTGGATGAAGTTAAAAACCATTTGTTGTGTTTGACCAACGAAATAAGCAAAACGTGTAGCCAAATTGTTTTATTTAGCTTGAAGGCCGTTACACGTAGAATGCAACAGAAAAAAGTCAAGTCAAAGTTTATTTATATAGTGCTTTTTATAACAGGCATCGTCACAAAGCAGCTTTACAGAAAAATCCGGGTCCGAGCCTCCATGAGCGTCGCCAATGGCGACAGTGGCAAGGAAAAACTCTGACAGCAAGAGGAAGAAACCTTAAGAGGAACCAAGACTCAAATGGGGAACCCATCCTCCTCTGGTCGACACTGGATACCAAAACAATAACATACGAGCAGTATGAACAGAGAATAAGGTTTTACCATAAAGATAAAATATTTAAACATTAAATGAGAAAAGGGGGGAAAAAACAGCCTGTCATTGGACAGAATTATTTAGATTAAGCACTTATAACTGATGACTACCTGTAATAGGCCTATCAGAGTAACAGTGAGAAACAGACTGACCAGAATAAACGACCCACTGATGCAAAATATTCAGGCACAGTTTTTTTGGATCAGAAATGAATGTTTTTGTTATTTATTTATTTATTTATTTAAAACTGAGTGACATTTTTTGCTCCTCACAAAACACCATCCATGAAGAAGCAGAGAGCCGAATAATCCTCCGGATGTTTGTCAAAAACCTCTAGTTGCTAGGACACAGCTGGACCATCAGCTTGGTTGTCACCATGCCAACATGGAGACAGAGACTAAAGTGATCGGTCAGTTCAGGTTGCCAGTTCAAGTTTGTGAAAATCTGAAAGAGTGAATAAAATAATGTTGCTCTTCTTACAGTTCAGAAAATCATCTTTGTTATACACATGCTAAAATAATTTTTTTTGTTACCTGGCTGTTGCCTAATTATTAGCAAGTCGCAGACAAAAAATGACTGCAAGTCAACATTCTTGCATAAAGAAATGATACATGGTTCTTGTTTGGCAGGAAGGAGCCGTGGTTGGAGAGGCTGTACCACAGCTGCCAACGGCTGGACAAGCGCGAGTGTGGTGTGGTGCCCCGATCTCTGCTGAAGACTGAGGCGGTGCTGTGGCAGTGGGCCGTGTGGGAAGCAGCCCAGTTCACAGTTCTCTCCAAACTGCGCACCCCTCTGGGACGAGCACAGGACACCTTCCAAACCATCGAAGGTCAGAGTAGTGGCACTTTTGGTGCTTTGGTTAAGGATATCTATGAATTCTGTATTTCACACAGGTTTATAACAAACTGGGGGGAATCGGGCAGCACAATTGGGGGTAAATAGATTGATGTCTGATCTCATCATAGCATTTTTCTTATTCAAGTATTTAAATAAGGCACAAGTGGTCCTGGAGGACCCCTTGCCCTGCACATTTTAGTGTTTTTCTGCTTTATCACACCCAGTTCATCTCAGTAAGAGCTTGTTAAAGAGCTCATGATACGGAACAGGTGTGCTGGGAGCAGGGATAACACTAAAATGTGCAGGGCAGGGGTACTCGAGGACTCCAGGATCAGGGTTGTGATGTCGTAAGTGTATGTTAAACGTCCCATCTTGTTCATTTTAGATGTGAAGCACTTCATGGACTAAAATGAGGGTTTTGCTTGTCGAAATGACATCCAGGGGGAAAGAGCGATGATTTGCTTCAGTAGCACTGCGTGCCATGATTCATAAATAAAAGATTAAAAAAAAAAAAAAAAAAAAAGTTAGGATAAATAAAAGCAAAAAAATGGAAGACATAGTATATAATTCTATATAACTGACTGTTATCTTTGGAATTAGTTAAAATGGGACACAGTATACTTGGGTGCCTGTCAGTATACTTTAGGGGAACAGCTCATGTATGTGGAATTCATTTGAATTATTTTTGTTTATTCCTCTTGCCTTCACCTGCTGTAGGTATGATCCGCAGCCTGGCGGCACACAGCCTAAACAGCGAGCAGGAGCTGAGTCAGTGGAGTGGTGGGGAGAGCGACGAGGGCCACCACACTAACCAGCTCCGTCTGGCTCTGCTCCTGCAGTTCCTGGAAAATCTAGAGAAGCTCATGTATAATGCTTATGAAGGCTGTGCCAACGCACTCACTGCTCCCCCAAAGGTAAGACCTCAACCTCAATGTTGTCACTATTGCATAATGTCTAATAAAATTGAAATTTTCAGTCAGTAAGTAATAAGATATTTAGCTAAATTTATCCATAATATGTGCATTTAAAACATTTAAAAAATAAATTGTGTTCTTCATTAATTGCACAGTGTAATTTTATGTTCCTTTCCGATACAGCAGTAAATGAATGTTCGCAAATATGAGTAATGCTTCCTGTCCATCACCTTCCCCAGGGCATCAGAACGTTTTTCTACACCAACCGTCAGACCTGCCAGGATTGGCTGACCAGGATTCGAATGGCTCTAATGAGGGTGGGACTCCTGTCTGGCCAGCCAGCAGTCACGATCCGCCATGGTTTCGACCTGCTTACAGAGATCAAAAACAGCAGTGCTCAGGTAAGATCTGCCACTCAGCTATAATAGACGTACACCTGCCTGATTTTCCGTTAAAACACTTTTTGTTCCCCTTTTAATTCTTAAGCTAAACGTTTACCTTACAGTTGTTGGAGGCATTTTTAAGTCTTTATTGCTTCTGTAGGGTCCTGAGATGGAAGTTCCCATCACCATGCTGGTAGAGGCTCTTTGTGAGCTGCGCTGTCCGGAGGCTATCCAGGGACTGGCAGCCTGGAGCCAGGCCAACATGGGCAAGAGTCTGGCCTGGGTGGGCTCTGTGGCTCTGCAGGCAGAGGGAAAGTAAGTTAATGCAGCTTTGTTCAATTAACCCCAGCTCCCTCTATAGTCATGGTCCTGGGGTACCCACGTATTACACATTTTATGTATGTATATTATGGTGGTGGTATTATTATTATTATTATTTTTTATTTTTTTATTTTTTTAAATGCCAATTGTAAATGCATGGGTGACTTCTTAATTAGCTGAAATATGGATGAAGAAATGTTGAATTGTTTAGCACAGATACTGTAGGACCAGCTTTGGAGAACACTGCTCTAACTTTTAGATCAGCTCTGGATGAAGAGCTTGGTAATTTCGGATGTGAAGTGAGGTTTGATGTGAGTTTAATCTGGGAAAACATAAAGCTTCACATCATTGTCTCTTCACTAAACACTATATTTCTTTCCCCTGAAATGAGCATACTTGGTTCGGTTTGTGATGTGAGGTTACTGTATGAATGTGGGAACAGTGTATTGCAGTTTTTCTAACATGGTGTGTCTGTCACAGGTTTGAGAAGGCGGCTCTGGAGTATCAGGAACAGTTATGTGCGGTCACAGGAATGGACTGCTCCATCAAAGGCTTTGACAGATCTTTACTGAAGCTTGCCAGCTCAACCACAGGCAACAGCTCCAGCCCTAAGCACACAGGCAGCGGTGAGGAAGTGTTTACAGATGCATTCAGTGTCCTTTCATTTTCAAATAGCGTGACTAGTGTACTTTAACTTTCTTTCCTACGTTTTTTTTGTATTTCTATCTCTATTTTCTCTCACTTTTTTTCTCAATCTTTTTCTTTCTCTCTTTCTGTCTGTCGGTTTCTTTTTGTTCTTTTTTGTTGGTTTTTGTTTATTTTTTATCTATATCTCATTTTTCTTCTTCTCCTTCTTTCTTTCTGCCTTTCTTTTATGTTCTTTCTGTTACGCATTTTCTTTTTCTTTTTCTTCTCCTTTCTTTTTTTTCTCATTCTCTCTCTTTCCCTCTCTGCATGTAGGGGATGGAAGGAAGACTGTTCTGCTGAAGTCCAGCGAGTGTTCCCCTGAAGTGCTAAACTTCCTTGCCAATAAGGCGTGCGAGTGCTACGTGGCTCTGAGTGACTGGGCCTCAGTTCAGGAATGGCAGGCCAGCATGCTGACCCTCAAGAAGAACAGCAGCAGCTCCACCACCATCAACCTCAAAACCGACTTCAACTACATCAAGTGAGCAGCATGAAACGGCTTATAAGTATAAAGCAACACTGTTTAATGCCAAAGCTCTGTAGTTTCATTACAGGCAGTTATCAGAAACATTGCTGTTGGAAGGATTTAGGGAGAAGTTCATCAAGCCAAGTTATGCCAAGTTTTTGGATGAATGTTGTACTTTTTGAATCTGATATGCATGCACTGTGATGGATATGCGTCTGGTTAAGTAATATGTGTTATTGATTTTTCCCTTTAAAACAGTACTGTATTGTGTCTGGGCTGCCTCAAAATTGTCCACCAGGCCTCTTTAAACACTTTGGGTTTTTGTCTTTGTGCATTTCAGGGCGCTGAGCAGGTTTGAGGATGGGGATTTCCAAGAATGCCGTGCTCAGTTGGAGTTACTACCTGGGGAAGATTACTGCCTTCTCAACTCCACCACAAAGGATAAGCTTGGTACACATAACCAATGTCTGTTCTCGATCTAGCAGCTCTGTGTCTTGGGTGTCGGACTTGGTTCTTTGCAGGCCACAGCTTTGTAGAGATCAGTATTTTCCCTCCTCTGACAAATTTGAGTTTGTGAATGACCTTTGCAAGTTGAGTTGAATCATCTGTGTTTAAATGAAGCAAAACACTTGAATCTCCAGTGCAGTGGCCCACCAGGATTGGAGTCTCTGACACATGTGGTTTACATTTTGCCTTGCCCTGGTACACCAAGTTTAATGAATGCCTCAGTAATTAGTTGATAAATGAGATCTAGTGAATTTAATCTGGGAGACCTTAGACCTCTGTGGCCTTTATCAGCTAATCATTCAGTAATCGTTAAACTAGACTGAATTTTAGAGTAGCGGTGGCAAAAGTTTTGTTAGAACGGGGTAATTTTTGCGGTGGCACTGTGTCAAAAAGACAAAACGATATGCAAAGAGGTAGGTAGAGTTTTTAAAAATGTGTAATAGTTTGAAAGAGTAACTGGATTTAAAAAGCTATTTGCTGGGGCAGTAAGCATTTATTTGCTTAGAGAAACACTTATTGCTGTAGATACAAATACTACACTATATTATTAGTTCAGTAAGTAGTGGTTTTCTGTATGTCAGTGTGTTTGATGAACCATTTCCAGTCCTCTCCTTGAGGAAGCCCAGTGTTATTTGTTGTTATCGTTCAACATCTGGTTTCCCTAATCAGTACCTCATTAAAATTAAAATAGGTGTGCTGATGATGGAATTTGAAGAAACCAAGCAATGTCTTTTTGTGTGGGGGCATTAATGTAGTAAAAAGTAGTTGGTTTTATTCTATTGATGTGTTGCTTATTTTTTTTTTTATTTATTTGGTTTTTTTTTTTACAAGCAAAAATCAAGTTTGTTCTCTTTTTGAATGAGAGGGTGGAGTTAGGGAAACTTTCTGTTGGGCAGAACTGTTTTAGCAGAAGTGCAATAATGAGGAACAAGATGATAAGCCGTATACTAGCCGTGTGGTCTGTATGGTGACTGAAATGATCTTGGGTAACTTTATTCCCCCTGAATTAGCTGGACTGAGTAGTGTTTTTGTGTGTGTGTAGACCTGAAGAGGCTCCTGCCTGCTGTGCTAAGCCCTGATCCATCAGAATTGCAGAAAGCCATTGAGGTTCAGCTGCTGAGGAGTGCAGTGGGAGCCCTTACTTCAACCAATCATGAGCAGGACCAGAAGGTTCTACCCTCATCTGAGTAAGTCTGCGCCGTTTTCTGCTGCTGTGTTTGCTAGTCCTGGCCCTGGAGTCTTCCTGCACTGCACGTTTTTGTGCTTTTCCTACTCTGACCCATTTTAACCTCATGAGCTTTGTAATGAGCCAGTGAGTTGAGCCATTTGTGTTGGAAAAGGGGGAAAAAAAAAAAAAACCTACACTTTGCATTCATTTGTGAATTACTTCCTGAATAGGACTGATTATGGTATTCTTAAGGTGTTTGGACAGCATTTTTTTTCTGAAGCCGTTTCCATGATGAGTTTACTTTGTAAACATCTCATGAACAGAGTGGGCAGATGCAGATAATTAGGTATGAGTCGAATGCATTTATTCCAGATGATTTACTGTGTCTATCACAGCCAGATGTTACAGCTGCTAATATTCTTATATTCAAGAACTGGCTGCTGCAGCCAGTCAGTATTGGCTTACTTCAGTTATGCAGTGAAATGTAACCATATCCAGACATTGCTCTCTCATTCCAGTTCGTTAATTAGCTGTGTCCACCAATAGCCTCTTGCCACATCTATTAATATTCTATTATTCCTGGATGGGGACGGTTTGTAGCCAGTCGGTTTTGGGTCTCCACAGTTCTGCAGTGATTTTGTACCATATTCAGGAAAAAAAAAGATGGTGCTTTGAGTTCTTTAGTAAAGAAAATGGTTCTATATAGAGCCATAAACGCTCAGAAGAACCCTTTGCATGATTAGAGTTCTTTACTTCATGAAAAGGTTCTTTAGATTGTTAGAAAATGCGCATGAATGTACTGTAGATGATTCTTCATTTTCGAAAAGGTTCTAGATGGCGCCATCTACAGCACATTCTCAATTTGTCTGAAGAACCCTTTCACGATGCAGATAACCCTTTAATCATGCAAAGGGTTCTCGTCACGTGCACATGCACTCTCAGCCACAATGGCAGAAGCAGCTCAACAGCACGGTTACTTTTGGCTGCTGCTGCTTAGCAATAGCATCACTTTCAATCAATCCATTTTTCGTCCATAACACAGCTAGAGAGTTACATTTAATGCACCTCCCTGTTGAAAAAAAATCGTAGAACTCATTAAAAGTGTCTGTTGGTTCCTAGTGGTTTTCAGTAGTCACTAATGGTATTCTGTTTTCCTGATGGGTTGATATCACATATAAAGAATTCTGATCGTTTTAATCAGTTGTTTTGGGACTGAATCCACCTACATTTGGTCTTTTCCTAATGGCCTCTAACGGCAACCATGAAGCCAATTCAGCAAATTCAGGTTTTATTCGTAACAGCCCTGCAGACACAGTTACATTGTGACAACGTACTGTTTTGGTGCTCTCTACGTTGTCACAACGTTGAAATGTAATTCCACAGAAAGTTATGATAATGTTGTCTGACAACTTTCTAGGAGGTTGTGACAACGAGACGACAAAAGTAATCTGTACCGCTTTGACTATATTGTCACAACCTTGTAGACTCTTTAATGAGTTCTATTTTAATCAATATTACCATTGTTGATAACCGGTTCTAATCATCTTCAGTGTGGCTTTCATGAGTTCAGCGGTGGCCTTTGTTTTTTGTTTTTTTGTTTTTCTGCGAATTAAACCCGACATTTATGTCTTGTCGTGGTAGGTTTTATTTCTGCAAGTTTCCATATTTAATTACCTTATTATCAGTATGGCAACGTTAATATACATTCAGTGTAACTCTTGTTGCCCAGCAGCATGTGGTTCGCCGTTTTTCCCTCATAAAACCGACAAAAACACTGTTGTGGCAGAGCGTGCACTCACGTTATCAATAGGCTGGTGGTGCATGTCTGCAGCCAGACTCTACTGGGTTCATAGTACTATATAGAATCATTTTCTCTGTGCTTTAAAGATTCTTCAGCAATCTTTTTTATAAGAGTGTAGACGTAACGATGATGGTGCATGTTGTGACTAACTTTATCTTTCTTGTTGAAACACCGCAGCACTCTTGTGAAGTACCTGAAGCAGACAGGTCGGATCGCTCTGGGGCCACTGCGTCTGTCCACCCTCACGCTCTCTGACTCCCTGCCTACCCTCAACACCCTGCAGCTCCACTGTGCCAGCTCTCTGGAAACCTCTCTTTGCAGCCAGCACCCTTCAGAGGTCAGCTTCCACCCACATGTAGTATAACACAGCCAAACTTTGGGCAACACCTACTTCAAAACCTCTCTGTGTCTGAGATTATTTAGCTAGATGCTGTGCAGCTTGTGCAGTCCAGTTCTTAGGGCTTTATTTCAGTGAGATGTTTCTAACATCATTGGAAAACTCATTTTCTTTCAGATTCTCACAGTTCTGACCGTACCACTCAAAGGTACAGACATATTGAGGGGGAATTCCACTGATTAAAAAAAAAAAATAAATGTTTATGTAATAAAATCAGCAGTCATTCAAAGTAGTTTAATGTGAAATTCACAGTTCTCGAGAAACTTACTAAGTCAGCATTGTTCAGTAGGAACCAGATGTCTGAAAAGTTTAATGCCTCTAAAACCTGTTTCATGAAACTGTTACAAACACGTTTCCTGTCTGCATCCAGAAATTTGTCCTCCCCCTGAAAGAACGAAATGAGGAGAGGAACGAAGAAGGAGGAATGAGAGAATGAGCATAAATTGGGGAAATGGGACAGCGTTTTCTTTTCAGCATCATTAAATTTGCCTCTCACAACGTTTGCTTGAAAACACCCCAATACTCCTGTATCTAGTCACAGCTACTGCACAGAACCTGCTGCTTTGCATTTATGTGGTTTTCATTTCTATGTTTGAAATTAACAAATTATGTATTTATTTTACACAAAGCACAAAATATACAACACAGAGAACATATAAACACAAACAAAACACAGAATTGAAAGTATAGTTTGGTTTGCTTCATTTTGGTCCATCCTCTCTGCACATGCATATAGTGTCGCTTTAAAATCTCTAAAATACTTTCCTGGGTTGCATACACTTCTGTATCCTTTGTTGGAAGCTGCTTCAGCAGGTTTTAGGAGCAGCTTGTCTTGTCTCCTCCACTATTTGGAGAGCCAATAGTATGGCGTCACAAAACTGGTTTCCAGGTCAAGGAGGAGAGGGACGGATCAGTAAGAGAAAGCAGTAAATTTCAGGGTGTCTGGATGCCGCCATTGTTTCAAGTTACTTTTAATGAGGTTTTGACCTGGAGCTCATTGTATGTATGTTACATATAAAAACTGAGTACCCGTGTACTGTGTTTACTGGTCACTTTGTGTAATAAATAAAATGGCTATGTTTGCACTGTAGATATTGAGACTCCTGGTTCCTATCAACACCACTGTAAACAAAGCTAAATCAGTAAGTTTCTCTACAGTTAACCATTTTACATCAGACCACTCAGTGACTTTGTTTACATCTCAATGATTAAATTATTTTTCTGAAAATCAGTGGAATTCTCCTTTAAGAATCCAGATTTGCCAGATTCTAGTTGAAATAGCATATCCTATTCTCAGCAAATTTACCTTTTCCATAGATTTATGTTTAATTTTTGACCAAATGTACCGTTTCTCAGTTCCTGAGTTTGAATTCACTTTATGTTCAATTGTTCATTTCTCAGTATGTGCACTCCTTCTTTGCCGTTTGTAATATCTTAAAATGCTCACCATATTCCTCTCTCACTCTCTTTAGGAGTGTCTCATCCCACTCTACAGCGAAGCCTTGACCACTTGTAAGCAGCAGGACGTTCAGCCATGGCTGCATGCGCTCCGCTACACCATCTTTCAGAGGCAGCTCTTCCAAAAGCTCAGAGGTAGGAAAGAGGTGTCTCATTGTGACTTATTGTGCTAAATAGGTAGTTACCCCTTTATTTTTCATGTAGCATTTTATTTGTTTGATTTTATGTCAATAGCCAACTGATTTTTTTTATTATTTATTTATTTATTAATTTTTTTTTTATTTAAGAATTAAAAATCATTTGTTATTCACATTGAAGTTTTTGCAAATATATAGTACTGAAAGTTGCTAAGGTGCTTTATGCGCTTCCTTAAAAAAAAAAAAAAAACTGATAATCATAAATTTAGTGGTAAAGAAATCTGAATAGGCCATGATCTGTGGGTCCCTGGTTTATTGGTTTTGCGCTTGGAGACCTTGGATATTGGTGTTTCATTGTGCCCAGTGAATGTGCATGGCAGTGTGTTTCCTTGTCCGCTCTTCCAGGCCATGCTTGTAGAAGAGGACATTTTTGGTGCACTTTGAAATAAACTACATGCTTAATAGGTTAATAAAAGAAAGTTTAATAAGTGCCTTCCCTTGTTCTTATAGGGACCTCTGGTCCTCTGGACTCTCACCTGATGGAGCTGTGTCTGACTGCGGTGAAGTTTGCCCGTAAGCAGGGCAACATTGCTCTGGCCACACGGCTTTTGGCACAATGCAGTAAACCAGCTGCTGAGGACTCAGAAGCCCCAGATCTGGTGCAGAGCTTCAAGCAGCTGTCTCTAGATGGCACTGTGGGGGAGAAGTGGGGGCCAGAGTTGGAAATCGAGAGGGCTAAAGTCCTGTTCACTGCAGGTTTGTCTGTCCTCTGACTGCTTGGAAATACAGTCCTTTTGTCATACAAGGAGAATGGCACATTGGTTTTCAGTTCCAGAGCTTAAGACTCAGTACTGTGCACATTTTAGCATTTTTGATTCCACTCCCCTGATTGTCAAGCTCTGGTTACGGGTTGAAGCAGTATTTATGATCCTGCGCTGCAAATGTT
This sequence comes from Piaractus mesopotamicus, assembly GCA_023558415.1. Taxonomy (NCBI): domain Eukaryota; kingdom Metazoa; phylum Chordata; class Actinopteri; order Characiformes; family Serrasalmidae; genus Piaractus; species Piaractus mesopotamicus. The sequence continues at coordinate 21,465 of JAILXH010027164.1, forward strand.
TCTGCTCACAATGCAGTGGAACCAAAACATTTGATCAACAAACCCTTTATGAATTTTGAATGTCTTGAATCAAGAAAAATGCACAAATGTGCACAGTGTGGGTGCAGATGAATCCACCAAACCTAGGCTGTTATGAATATAGTTTAGAAGGTAATTAACAGCTGATATGTGTACTGTAGCTATATTGTAATTACTGTTTAAATTTATCCACCACGGTTCTCAGGTCAGTCCACTGCTGCCATGGAGATGCTGAGCTCTTGTGCGCTCTCCTACTGTCGGTCTGGGAAGTGCGAGCGAGCAGCCTGTCGCTCCATGCTCACTCTGTGCAAGTGGCTGTTGGCTGACTGGAAGGACCTGACGCCACAACTGAAGCTGGTAGTGAAAAAGAACGCCGCTAGCGGCACCCTCTCCACCCTCAGCAAAAACATTGCCGGACTACTGGAGCTGCCAGTGGAGGAGCAGGGCATGCCTCGCATCACTGTGGAGACCACAGGTACTTATACCCCAACAGTGTTCCTCTTTCAATTTTTTATTTTTTTTTTTCCCCCAGCTAGGCGGAAGACGCTTCGAAGCCACATATGTTGTCTTTACATACATGGTGTCAAACACGCAAGGCTGGGGTAGTATCATTGCACATGATAAATTATTTTTGTTTTTTTAAGCTTGAAATACAGTGAAAACACTTCGCATGTGAATACTGTTCTGATTTGATTAGTTTATTTAGTCAGTTAATTTATAGCAGAAAAATTCATGTGTGATTGAATACAGTTCATGCTACAATTCAAATAACCCCCCCCCCCCCCTATTGAAATGCAAAATCTTTATCCGTAAACCAACACTA
>JAILXH010027184.1:9072-19393 GCA_023558415.1 Piaractus mesopotamicus
GAAATAAAAGATAATCAGAAAACAAAAGACAGTTCCTCTATGATTATGAGAAGAAGGTCAGCTTTATGTTTCGCCTGTTTGCTCTTTATGGAGGAAACACTTTTGTATGGCCTGGAGCCGTTCCTTGTTTAAGCCTTCTTTTTGGGCTTTTAAGCAGTTTTGACGCAATTTTTCTCTTTTGTTTTTACCAGCTCTCTTTACTTTTCTTTTTGATTTCTTTTCGTTTTCCTTTTCTTTCTTTTCTTTTTGTTTAAATACCCACTCTACAAAGATGTGACAAAGGGCTGCTGTTTGCCACAGCCTTAAGTAGAGGAGTCCACAAGTGTGCCAGGTTCAGCCCAAGGGCTTCTGGGAATAGGAGTCCCCTGTGCTAGTGGCACCTTGTCGCCGTCGCCCTCTACTGGCAGCCGGCGGCACAGGCTGGGCCTTTACAGGACTCCCCCTCTCAGGGACGGCCCCAGAAGTCCCCAGGCCAGCAGCACGTGCCCGCCGGAACGCTCTAATAAGTTCTGGGTCCAGGATATGGCATGCCGGAACCCAAGACCATTCCTCGGGGCTGTAGCCCTCTCAGTCTACCAGGTACTGAACGCTACCCCACCCACGGCGGGAGTCCAGGAGACAAGAGACTGTGCATGCCAGAGAGCCAGCAATGAGATGCGGTGCTGGGGGCAGAGTCCCACAAAACAACGGCCTGAGGTGTGACACATGAAATGTGGGGTGGACACGCATGGAGGGCGCAAGGCGTATCCGGTAGGTGACCGAGTTAATGCACCAGTCGACTTTAAATGGCCCCACATATCTATGTGCCAGCTTCTTCGACTCAATGTGGAGTGTGAGATCCTTGACCGAGAGCCAGACCCACTGGCCCAGCCGGAAGGTGGGTGCTGGCCACCTCTTATGATCTGTCAACTGCTTCCTGGCCTCAATGGTGGTCAGGATGGAAGCACAGACCTTCCGCCATGCCCTCCAGCAATGCTGCACAAAATGCTCTGCAGCAGGGACCCCAACCTCACGCTCCTCTTCAGCGAACATGGGTGGAGGAAACCCCACCTGGCATTCAAAGGGCAACGTGCCCAGGGATAAATGCGAGAGAGTGTTATGGGCAGCTGGCAGAAGGCCTTCCAAGAACAGCTAGCGAACTGGGGACCCCGGTCAGACACCAAATCACTAGGCATCCCATGAATCCTGACCATGTGGTGTAATAGAAGCTCTGCTGTCTCCTTGGCAGACAGAAGCTTGAGCAGTGCCACAAACTTGCATGCCTTGGAGAAGCAGTCCCATGAGGACCATGTTGACTGTGTTGCCCTTGGAGGAAGGCAGTCCTCTGACAAAATCCAGGGAGATGTGAGAACACTGATGCGCAGGGATGGGAAGTGGGTGAAGGAGACCTTGGGACCGTGACCTGGGCACCTTGCAGTGTGCACACGTCTCACAAGACACAATAAAGGCACAGAGGTCTCTCTACATACTAGGCCACCAAAACTGCCTGTGCAAAAAGTCCAGGGTCCTAGTCACCCCTGGGTGATCTGAAAATGGGGAGGCGTGCACCCATAGCAAGGACCCGTTGCTGCACAGCTGCAAGCATATACAGCCTTCCAGGGAACCACCTCCAGGATCGGGCTCCTGCCACAGGGCCTCCCTGATAGCAGTCTCCAGCTCCCAATGAAGCAGGGCCAGGATCTGAGGAGTGGGAATGATGGGTTCCAGGGAGGGGTCAGGCCCTGGAGGTGCCCACTGTCTGGACAGGGCATCTGGCTTGGTGTTCTTGGAGCCTGGCCTATAAGACATCAGGAAATCAAAGCAGCAAAAGAACAACCCCCAGCAGGCTTGGCGAGGGTTGAACCACTTTCCTTGTTGGATATAAGCCAGGTTCTTGCAGTTGGTCCAGACCACAAAGGGATGTTTAGACCCCTCAAGCCAGTGCCTCCATTCCTCTAGGGCAAGCTTCATGGCCAGAAGCTCCTTGTCTCTAACATCATAGTTGTGTGCAGCTGAGGTAAGACGGTGGGAGAAGAATGCACATGGGTGGAGCTTCTTGGCCGGATCTAGGCGTTGGGAGAGTACCACTCCCACACCAACTTCTGAGGTGTCTACCTCAATGACAAAAGGTTCCTCCGGGTCGGGCAGCTGGAGAACTGGGGGGGGTGTGAACCGCACCTTGATCTCCTCGAAAGCCTTTTGGGCTTCGATGGTCTAACGAAAGGGCCCTGGGGTCTACCAGGTAAGGGCGGTGAGGGGAGCTGCCACGGAACTGAAGTTCCGCACAAAGTCCCGGAAGAAGTTGGCAAACACTAGGAAATGTTGGACCAACCGGAGGAAGGTAGGACGGGTCCGGTCCGCCACTGCTCTGATCTTGGCCGGGTCCATGAGGAGGGTGCCCTTGGACATCACATAGCCCAAAAAGGATAGCTGCAAGACACACCTGACGTGCCCGATGTGCCCGACGTGTTCCTTGATGGACCGGCTGTAAATGAGTATATCCTCGAGGTAGACATATGCATAATGACCTCAAGGATCTCTCAAGACTTCATTAATAAAGCGCTGGAAGACCGCCGGGGTGTTCATTAGCCCAAAGGGCATTACCCGGTACTCATAATACCCAGTGGGAGTGATAAACGCCATCTTCCATTCATTCCCCTGCCTAATGCAGATGAGGTTGTAAGCATTGCGCAAGTCCAGCTTAGTGAATATGGCAGCTTAGTGAATATGGCAGCTGCCTTAAGTGCTGTTGACATGAGAGGCAGGGAGTGATGGTCTTTTACAGTAATGGCATTGAGACCATGGTAATTCTTGCAGGGGTGGAGGCCTCCATCCTTCTTTCTGACAAAGAAGAAGCCTGCTCTCATGGGAGAGGAGGATGGGCGAATGAAACCCAGCTCCCATCCTTCTTGGATGTATTCGTCCATAGCAGTACAATCACAGGGTGAAAGCACAAACAATTGGCCATGGGGGGGTATGGTCCCTGGGAGCAGGTTAATGGCGCAATTAAATTCCCTGTGGGGCGGCAGAACTGGGGCCTTTTCTTTACTGAAGACCTCCCAGAGGTCCCACTAGTCTCTGAGGACCCCTGAAAGGTCTGGCATGGTGGGACCCTTGAGGGACGGTGCCCTTTGTAGGAGGCCAGGATCGACCAAGCAATGACCATTATACCGGAGGTCCTACGCATACACAGACTGTTTGGACCAGTTGTAAGTGGGGGGCTTGGGCGAGGTACAGCAGACTGCTCTCACTGGGAGAGCCCACTCGCAAAGTGACTGGCCCAGTGCGATGAGTGATGGACCCAGAACCCAGAGATCGACTATCAATGGCCATAACTGGTAGGGGACACTCCAGGGGCTCAATAGGCAGGCCTAGGTCAGCAGCCAACATGGCATCAAGAAAGCTTTCTGCTGCCCCTGAGTCAAGGCCTGCAAGGTGGTGTGTTGAAAGTTTTGCTTTCAAGTAGAGCCCTGAAGTGGGGAAGGAGGAACACAGGCCCCTTACCGGTCACCCCTGGCTGGAGCGGGCCTGTGCATTTTCCGATGGGTGGCTAGTGTTGCCAGGTTGCCTAGCCTCAAATGATTGAGGCCCAGGACTATGATCAGGCAGGCCAGCACTGCCCATTTGCATGGGCTCGGGCAGGTCCCCAGTAGGTGATGGCCCAGCTGGAGAGGGGCACCAGGAGGGACAGGAGGCAGGAGTGTGGGAACCACCTCTCCGGTCTAAGTCTCTTCGACGCATGTGAGTGTCAAGACAGATGCACATCGTAGAGACCCTCTAACGTGGAGGTCAGCTCCCGGGTGGCTAGTTCATCTTTGAGTCTCCCATTAAGCCAATAAGCGCCGCCTCATTCCAGCCACTCTCAGCAGCCAGGGTATGAAATTCACTGGCATAATCCTCCACCGAACGGGCTCCTTGGGAGAAGACCAGGAGCAGGGCGCAGCCTCCCTACCCCCAACAGGGTTATGGAAGGTTACTTACATGGCTTTGACAAAACTCTCACCTGTGGTGCACACAGGAGGGCTCTGATTACCAATGGGGGGTGGAATAGGAGCTAAAGCAGGAGCAGGAGCAGCAGCAGCACTGGCAGCCTGGACCCCCTCAGTCTGTGCCCTGAACAGAAGGGTCAGCTGCTGCTTCATGTCTTATAACAGCTGCTCATGCCGGTCAATAACGGCACTCTGACTTTGCTGGGCAGGTTTAACGGGTTCCAACTCTGCTAGGTCCATGGTGGTCACACATTTCTGTTACAGGATGGCAGGGAGACGGACCCAAGTGCAGAGAGGAAAACCCGTGACAAAGGGTCTTAAATGAATTTACTGAGGAATTTATGGAGTGTGAATTGAGTGCTTGTGCACATTGGGGTTGAGGAGGCTCAGAGCCAGGCTCGAACCACTGATGTACTGATTGGCGAGCCAAGGAGTTACCGCTGCGCCAGTGGGAAGCACAAGCAAAAACGAGAAAAACACCTCAATGAATGGGAATTAAAAAACAGCGGGAAAACAGCACTTAAAGGGGACACTGAAAGCAGCGTGCTCAAGGAAAGGCTGAGATAGAAAAAGTGAAATAAGACAATCAGAAAACAAAAGACCCTTCCTCTGTGATTATGAGAGGAAAGTCAGCTTTATGTTTTGCCTGTTTGCTCTTTGTGGAGAAAACATTTTTGTATGGCTTGGAGCCGTTCCTTGTTTAAGCCATCTTTTTGAGCTTTTAAGTAGTTTTGGGGCAATTTCTCTCTTTTGTTTTTTCCAGTCCTCTTTACTTTTCTTTTTCCTTTTTGTTTTCTTTTCTTTTTGCTTTATTTTTGTTTTCTTTTTCCTTTCCTTATCTTTTGTTTAAATACCCACCTGTGCTAAGTTCCGTACAGGTCACCCCTTTACAAAGATGTGACAAAGCGCTGCTGTTTGCCACGGCCTTAAGTAGAGAAGTCCACAGGTGTGCCAGGTTGGGCCTCATCAGTCCAAGGGCTTCTGGGAATTGGAGTTCCCTGTGCTTATGGTGCCTCCCCGCCGTCACCCTCTTCTGGCGGTCGGTGGCACAGGCTGGGCCTTTACAAAAATAAACAATGTCAGAGTTTTTATACATAATATTTAAAGAGGTAATAAGTCATACTGTTCTCAAGAAACAGCTTTCTGTGAGGTAATTTTGTGAGGAATTGTTAGCCACCACAGTGAAAAATTCTGAATTGGCAAGTTCACCTAGAATGGAGTATTTTACATCACATTGTTATTTTCACACCTTGCTGATTACATAGACAGTTTGACAAAATCTTTATATGCTTTTGAAATATATTTTATTATATGTTTTTTGTTTTACATCTTCCTGATTACATGCATTGGGGTCCAAAGGTCTGAGATCACTAGTGAAAATCCTTCTTTTTTGCATTGTTTGCTAATTCAATGTGCACTGGGTTCCAGAGCATTGCCCAGAGCCGAACAGGACGTCTAGGAGACAACGCAGGGTTACAAGGCTCCGCCCAGTGCTACAGAGAGCACTGGCTTGATGATGTCTGTCCTCTAGACTCTAGCCAGGTTTACGGAGAGCACTGGCATGTCGATGCCTGCCTGTGAGTCTCCACCCAGTGCTACGGAGAGCACTGGCCCGTCGATGCCTAGTACAACTAGAGCAGATTCCAATGTTCCAGCTACCACAGCCGCCCCAGTTCCTGCTATCAGGTCCTCTTCAGTTCCTGCTCCCTAGGCTGCTCCAGTTCCTGTGCTGCGGATGGTTCCTGTTCCTGCACCCTGGATGTCTCCACACAGTGCTCTAATGCCAGCTCCACACAAGGCTCCTGTTACAGTCCTCCAGGCTGCTCCAGTTCTGGTTCTTCAGGTAGCTCCTGTGCTGGTTCCCTGTCCTGATTTTTTGCAAGATCCAGAACTGCTACTCCTCTAGTGCTGATTTTGTGTGCGGCTCTTGTGCCAGTTCTCCATCCTAATCCAGCTGCTCCTCTTCCAGTGCTGGTTCCCTGTGAAGCTCCTGTGCCAGTTCCCTGTCCTGATTTAGCACTGGCTCCATGTGCAGCTCCTCTTATTGCTTCCTAAGCTGGTCAAGTGACGGCTTTTAGGATGGATCCTCAGCGGGCTTCCCAGTGGCCCACTCAGCCAGTCCACATTGCATGTCCTTCCCTGTTCCCGTTACCCAGGTGATTAACTCCCCTCTGGACTTTTTACCAGTTGTGGCCGTGTCTCCTCATGGTTTGGGCCCACCTTCAGTCATGTGCTTCTGAAGCTTTGCCTTGAGGGGTGCTTGTCATTTCATCTCCCCCCTCAGTGGAGATTCAACTTGGACTCCCCTTGGCTCCTCCCACAGGCACACCTGCAAGTGATATTGGACTCATGAACTGCCTCATAAATACCCTTTTGTTTGATCTCTGTGTTTGCAAAGTCTCTAAGATTTTGTTCTGAGTCTGTTTCTTTTGTATTGTTCTGATTTTATCCTTGCTTTGTCTCCTGGTGTTGTTAATATAAATCTGCCTAAGCTATTGCCTACTTGTGTTTTGAGTCCTGCTGGTTGTATGGACACTGAGTATTGGAATGTCCCAAATATAGCCTCTTCGCATTTGCAGCCTGGTACAGCCCCTGTGTTACATTAGCACAGAGAGCTAGTCATGCCGTATGGGAAGCAGTAGGAGAAATCACCGCATATGTTTTGTCATGTCCTGGAGAAGTCAAAACATAATTAGAGTAAAACTGTAAGAACCTGAAATCACTCACTTAGTCACACTATCAGTTATTTCCATTTTTTTCTTCCTTTACACTGACTTTCTACATCCTTAGATAACAAAGTGTTCTGTGACAACTGATAGCCAGAGGTTTTAAAAAAAAGACTTCAGTTAGCCTTAAGAGATACTTATGCTATAGGTTTACAATCTTTTTAGTCAATAATCTTGACTGTTTAATTAATGTTCAATAAAGATACTATACAATATTGGGTGCTTGTTCAGTATAAAATTTGTCATGCCTCAAAAGCTGAATGATGGTGTTGAGAAGCTGACCACATTAGAGCCGGTATGCAAGCCTAGTGTACAGGCTTTTGCAGGAAAAAAAATAACGACCAATGCAGCCAATATAGACCACTCTGATTAATAAATGTAAGCAGCTAAGTGAGAAAGCCGATGCAAGCTCCAAGGCACAATCACAACTGAAATTTTATTTCCACTGTATACCACTGAGTACTGATTGTCATATGTTTTACCTGATAAAGCAACACAATTTAGTCAGTTGCCTACTCATTTACTTTACTTTCAGAGGGATTGGCTGGTCATTTGGACATATCAGAAAAATTGTTTATGTCAGGAAAATAACTATAACAAAATAATAAATACTAAATCACCATTGAAAAATGGGGAACTCAAATGTAAAACAATGACAGTTTAAAAAAATGCACAATAAGAAACAAGAAAGCAAGAAAAACAATGTAAAAGAGACATTGAAACTTAATTCTTTCAGATTACTGATGCTCATATCTAAAAGTCACACCTCCTTTGACTATGGCCCAACAGTGTAACATTACCATAAAGAATTTGCATTTCTATCTGTATAAATACTACAAACCCTTCCTGTCCAACCAGCTGAAACATCAGACCTTGCACACACTCAATCACTATCTCTACTCAACTATATCTGAGAAGGTGAATGGAGTCAATCTTTACTCTCTTGCATGTTGTAATGGCCATCATTAATTTTTCCAGCACAAATGGAACATTCTGTAGCCTGCAAGGAGAACCTGCATACCCACAACTTTCAAAGGATGGTGATTTCATAGTTGGAGGGATTTTCCCTTTCCACAGGACGTGGGAATTCACAGACATGTCCTATATAGTCAAACCATCACCACTGAAATGCATGAGGTAAGTAGCAAGACAAACTGAGACTATCATACACTGAATGAATAAATATCATTTTAAATCACATTACATTACCAGATTAGATTGTATGAAAATGCAGTAATAGTTAAGATTCTACATGTCATCTTCAAGATGTCTGTGTATATCGTTTTTTTTTTTTTTTTCCTAATCCAGTGTTGATTTTAGGACCTTCCAGTTTTCACAGTCCTTGATCTTTGCAATAGAAGAGATCAACAACAGCTCTTCTTTACTCCCTGGTGTTTCACTGGGATACAAGATCTATGACACATGCACTTCCACGGCTATGGGGGTCAGAATGGCTATGGCACTTGTTAATGGGAACGAGAACTCAGCCATGAATGAGCAATGCACAAAGACAGCACAGGTGCAAGCCATAATTGGTGAGACACAATCACCAGTATCAATGGCTATTGCAAAGAGTGTCGGACCTTTCAGCATTCCCTTAGTAAGCATTTATGAATTTTTTGTCAATATTATATCTACTAAAATAATATAAACATTAAAAAATAGTAAAATGCTTCCAGAACATAACCTTAATGTAAAATGTACATAATATCTGGCATAAAAAATGTGACTGAATACAATCCCTGACATACCTGTGTGACTCTGTTTTTAGATCAGTCACTATTCCACCTGCGAGTGTCTCAGTGATAAAAGAATATATCCCTCATTCTTGCGCACTATTCCCAGTGATTACTACCAGAGCAGAGCACTGGCAGAGATGGTCAAACAGTTTGGCTGGACCTGGGTGGGGGCAATAAGAAGAGATGACGATTACGGTAATGGAGGAATGGTAACATTTACTGAAGCTGCAGAACAGTTGGGTATTTGTTTAGAATATTCCCTTCCATTTTTTAAAACCTACTCAAAAGAAAAAGTGCTGAGAATAATTCAGCAGATCAAAAGCTCTACTTCTCGAGTGATTGTGGTATTTGTCACTTATTGGGACTTGGAGATCTTGCTAAATGAATTTTATGAGCACAACATTACTGGATACCAGTGGGTGGGAACTGAAGGCTGGATCTCTGATTCCACTGTAGCAAGACTGGATAAGCACAAAATACTGCAAGGAGCCATAGGGCTAGCTATCCCCAAAACAACAGTGACAGGTCTGAAGGAATTCATTCTGGATATAAATCCGCTGAAATCTGCAGGCAGTGCCATTTTTACTGAATTCTGGGAGGCTTTGTTTAAGTGCAAACATACAGTGCAGAATGATGTAGAAAATACAAGAGTGTGTACAGGACAGGAGAAACTGTCTGAAATGGAAAATGAATTCACAGACATGACTCTGATGCCTATTTTTAGCAATGTGTATAAAGGAGTATATGCTGTAGCCCATACACTGCATGGCCTTCTTGGCTGCACACAAACATGTCCTACAGAGAAGCAGCCTGATCCTCTCACTGTAAGTTCAAATGCTGTTTAAGCACAGATCTTAAAGTTTCATAGATTTGACACATGCATGTAGCACTAACTCAGATAAAATGCTAGACTTTTATGGAGACATAAATGTTAAGCTCTTTCAAATGTTGTAACGTACATTTTATTCTATTTTGTCAGTTTGCAGAACATCTCAAAAGGGTACACTTTGAAACTAAAGATGGTGAAGTGGTTAATTTTGATAAAAATGGTGATCCTGTGGCTAAATATGAAATAATAAATTGGCAAACTATTGAAGATCACAATGAGTTTGTCACTGTTGGACTTTATGACTCTTCTTTCCCTGCTCACAATCGATTATCAGTAAAAATGGCTTCAATTGTGTGGGCACAAAATTCAAATCAGGTACAAAGTTAAAACTGCACTTTGGTCTCCATCAAGCATGCATACTTCATAGAAAGCTTGATTATATGTAGAATATTTTTCACATTACTGTACATTTATTTTGATCATAGGTGCCGGTGTCTGTGTGCAGTGAGAGCTGCCCTCCAGGCACCAGAAAGGCTGTGCAGAAAGGAAAGCCTATCTGCTGCTTTGACTGTATACCATGTGCTGAAGGAGAGATCAGTAATATGACAGGTACAAACATCCACTAAAAATGAAAACAGTATTTCTTGTATCACTAAAGTTACTTGAATACATTATAGAATATTTGTGAAAACCTCAGTTAAGCTGAAGTGTTTCTCCATGTTTTAAGAAATAAGAAACAATGGCAATATTATATATAATGCATTCCTTCAATTACTTTTCCTGTGTATCTAACTTGATATTTATGTTATTTATTTCTCTCTGACAGACTCAATTAAATGTGAACAATGCTACCAAGACTACTGGTCAAATACACACAGGAATGAATGTGTAAAGAAGGAAATTGAATTCTTGTCATATGAGGAAACTATGGGAATTTTACTAACAGCTGTTTCAATTATTGGTACATTTTTGACAATAATAACAGCAATTATATTCTTCAGACATAAAAATACCCCAATAGTCAAAGCCAACAATTCAGAGCTGAGTTTCTTGTTGCTC
>JAILXH010027227.1:0-10457 GCA_023558415.1 Piaractus mesopotamicus
GTGTGTGTGTGTGTGTGTGCTCAGGGATTTGACACTGCTATTCAAGCCCTGCGGTTGCCATGGCGCCGCCTGCCTTATATGGCCATTGGAGTCAAAGAGCAGCGAGTGGGCTGCCGAGGGCTCAGCGCACACACACACACACACACACAGAACCAGAGAGAAGAATGTGCTGCTGCCGTCCACGCTAAAGCCCTGACCCCGGCCCTGCCTCCCCCCACACACGCTCACACACAAACACACACACACACACACTTACAGAGGCTATTAACCCCAACGCTGCCACAGCATAACAGGGCGGGCAGTCAGTAGGCTAAACTAGCCCATATCATAGCCTAGCAAACCGCCAGTTTCTCGTAAAAAACCGGATGATTTCTTTTCGTCACTGTCTATTTATGCCCACTACCGACCCACGTAGAAATAATGGACCACGGCTGTACTTCTCTAACGAGTGTTAAATGCTTAGTCCACTTTTTCTTTTAAATTTCAGCATAATTCAATCGTTAAGATGTAAATAGTCGTTCAGAGTGCTTTGCCCTGAAATAGCTCATTGTGCAGTAGGCCTAACTCATCCACTCGGATTTCTTTACCGTGGTGGAGACAGGAACCTGGAGTCTTGGTGTCTAAAGCAGGCTTTTTGTTTACTATTCAAAACCACCAGTGAACATTTTTATGTAATGTAGAATGCTAAAATAGTGGTAAATCTCAAACGCAAGTTTTCGGGTACGTGTTTTGCCTTTTAACAGCCTGCATGAAGTCTAAAAATAGATAGGTTGAAAACCTTATCTCAAAACTATTGTAAAATGACGTCTCAGACACCAGGCAGCATTTTCATAACCATTTCATGTAATAACTTTCTGTAAGGGAGCTATTCGAGGCGTTAAATGCTTCATATTTCTGGTTCCCATCACCACGGCTGTGAACCGTTATGACTCAGTAATAGTCTCTACAATGGCATTTGACGTTAAACTTCTCTGAATGACTGTTTAGATCTTACCAGTTTAATTACACAGACATTTTGAAAAATTAATGGAATTCCTTTTTAATAAAACGTTACCCTGTTATATCTCTTATGTCACGTAAAGCGGGACAGTGGGGGCATGTCCCACCCACCTTTGCTTCTTGTGAGTTAATTTTTGCAGGATAAGATGGTTGTCAAAAGTACATAGCTAATATTATTGGTAATATTTCCCATTGCATTTCCCACAAACTTGGCCAAAGTGGGACTTGTTCTCAGACTGGGAGTTACATGATGCAGACCAGCCCTTCCCAAACTCTAGCTGTATTTCTCCTGCTGTGCACACACACACTCATACACACACATGCTTCATTTCTTAGTCCTATTTATTATTTCTGTGCCACACTCAGATAACCAAGCTAGTGCTAAAATGAAAACTGGCAAAAGCTTTTATCTTAAATGTGACATAATCACGACAATCAATATGCTACACACTAATACTAAGTAAGTTAAGATCAGCATTACTTGCAGCCCACCTGCTACAATATGTCCTCATCCTCCTTAAGTGTATTTTTCATTCTTGTCTTCTTGGTGCCCCCTTGTTTTTCTGCAGTTCTTCTTCACATGGTTCATGTATGAAAATTGCTACATCAACAATGAAAAAAGTAAAGAACTCTGTTGTGTACCATATTACCATATTCACATCATAACGCTGAATTTGATACGCAAATCTCTCAAGGCTGATGTTAGCTTCTTATTTCTGTTCCACCTTAAATAGAACAGCAGTCTCACAGTAATCCATCCTAACGCAACTGGCCCACCGGGAACTCTCCCGATTATCAACTCCAGCATTGCCCACAATGATCATACTGCATTGTCATTATAACCCAAAACATAGGGCGACTGTTTAAGTTATGCCAAAAAGGAGTCCCTGTCAGTGTGCAGCATCACTTAGTGAAGCAGGTAGCCTAGCATCTAACTTCACTACATTTTATTTATATTAACATTATGTGCTTATTATCTGTCTACACTACACATCCACATATGTAATTAAAAATAGCTCATTTTAAAGCATAATAGTTTTAGAGAAGAAATAGCAGATTGTTTCAGTGCCGTCTAATACTATAGGTTTCAGTAATGCTACAGGAAAAGAAAAGTGGTATCATATCATGTTTGCACTCTTGCTTGAACCACCCAGTAAAACGGTTACATATTTAGGTTTCAATTCTTGTGGTGAGAGTAGATCCTTATATTTTGCATATTTTCAAAATAGCTAACCAAAATGGTGTTAACTTTCCAGCATCCTGGTTTAATGGTGCAGAACTGTCTGTTTCGGTGTAGCGGGAGGTCATCAGTGGGCTTTCAGAAGTGCTAATCTATTTCCATTTTGATGATTAATAGTGTGCATAAAGATTGGGTTGTGTAAACGTCAGTGTAGCTCAAACTGCATGTATTTTTGAATTGTTTAGTCACTTCACCTTTATCTTCAGCAGTAAGCATAGAGAGCAGCTCACAGATAAGTTAAGTTTCTCCTGACCTGTGTGGTGTGTCCTTCTAATGCTTCATAACTTTAGTATTCAAGCTTTGAAGCATGTCAGCTTATATAATACAAGAGCTAAAACGATGTTCGCTTTCTAACATCTCGACGTCGTGGTGCAGAAGAGGTTGTTTTGTTGTGGAGGGAGGTCATCAGAGGGCCTTCTGTAGTGTTAATCTGAATTACAGCAGCTCTTTGAGTTAAGCATGTGTGGAGGAGGGGAGAGAACAGACCTGACTGCACTCCTCACTGAGGCTCTAATGAATTACATTCTAATCCTAAAACTTCATTTAACCACCCAGGCAGAGCTTTTCAATGTCTGTCCTTTTTTTCTAAACCTAAAATGCATGTCAATGTAGATGCCTATTGCACTGGTAACAAGCCCTTTTTCAAGATTAGATATTTAATTTTCTTGGTACAATACATACAGTGCCGTTTAGAATATAATATATATAAAAAGTAAATAATTCACAAATAAATAATAGTGGTTGATTTGAAGTGTTTGTTAGATTTGTATTGAAAATTCTGAGCAGTTATTTTGCTTCATTTTAATCATAAACAAATCAATAAAGCTTTGAAATTAAAATGCTTATTAGCACATCAAATACATTTTTGAGTTGAACCGACCAAATCTTTTTTACAGTGTAGTATACAGTCTTATGCAAAACGGACGAATTACATGCTGTAATGTTGTTACACATCCTCTACAAACAGAAAATACACATATGCATGTTTAATGTTTAATTCACAGATACTCTTTATTTGCCGAATTTAACATCTTGAGTAAAACATAAAAGGTGGCCTGTTCAAAAGTTATGACACATTTAGATCAATTAAAATTGTGCACTAGAATTGACAGAAAAATGTCACATTTAAATCAATTTTAATTGGAGAGGTTTTTTTCACTTAGAAAATCAACTAAACATGTAATTTAACTGGGGGTGTTCAAACTTGCGCATGCTGCCTATTAGTTGTCAGGCGGGATTAACAAATGTAGAACTGAAAACCTCAGAAAATAGGTATTATAGATATTTATCAGACATTTAAATTGTAGATGGTGCTTTTCTTTGGGACTGGTATGTCTTCAATCCTCTTCGTTTGCTTTGTTTTGTGACTGTGTGTGTGTGTGGGTGTGTGTGTGTGTCTTCTTAAGATTGGACTGCTGGCCTTTGAACTGCACAACAGGAATGCAGCTGCTCTCTGCTGGAGTCTGGTAAGTTTGGATTTGTGCATTCTTGCATTCTTACACAGTGAGCAGTCACTTACTGGCAAAAGGAATCGTCACTCTACTGGTACTGAGTTGACCCCGTTCGTACAGTGCACCAAATGCTTTATGTACACCAAAGTTTCATGCAGTAGTCTATGCTTTCTGGAGCAACACCAGCAAACATTTATGCTAACTAAATAACCTTGTAAACTATGAGGGTCTGTATAGGTTCACGCTTCAGTCCTTCACTCTCATAATGATATAATATATTAGTTACATAGTTGGCAAAAATCACCCAAATCTTTTTCATTAATACATCCCCAAAACATCTCTCAAACCACGTCCAAGTCTTCATTAAGGTTGGCCAGACTTGTCAATGTGGTTTGGAACGCAGTATCCCTTACTGTTAATTGTACAAATTAGCAAAACATCACCGCATAGCTAAAAAAAGCAGGCAGATATTTTAGACACAGGGGTGGTGACTCCCCTCCCCTTTACAACTACAGCGTCATACAGGTATGTTTAAAAATAGAAACAACAGAAATCCCTAATCTAGTGTCCATATGCCTACATTATGTTTGTGTACACAAAGACAAAGTTTGTGTAAAATAGCTGCCTGCAACATTCAGCTGTGTGAGGAAGTTCATTTTAACAGCTCACAGTAAAGGCCTTTGCACACCGAGCATGATTTATTTGTGCGATTTATTCAGACGACAGTAAATTAATTTGAGAATGTGTATATCTGAAGGTATCTTGCGCAGCAAACATGATTTTTCAGATAGCGAATATGCAACATTATTTTATTCACCCGCTGTTCGAATTTGGCAAAATTCCAAAAAATTCTGTTGCGACCATTGTGTATAGTTTTGATGCATCTAAATATTTTGCATTTACTGGGGCTGTAAACCAAACAAATCTGCACAACCTTATTGAAGATCCGGATGAGGCTTAAGCAAGTTGAGAGAAGTGTTGGGCATGTATTTATGGAAAAGATTTGGGTGACTATTGACTTCTAGTGTTTGTTAGCAACGTTAGCGTTGTAAGTGCAGCACTAACCTAAAGAAGCACAATTTATACACCAAACGTGTTTTGGCTGATCAAATATATTTTGAGTAAGTGGAACATTGTGTACATTTGATTTTTCACCAGATCATTCCTTTAATAACTAGTGAAGTAACTTTTTGACATCACAAGCATCATGAAATCTGAAATTTTACCACATATTTGATCATTTAAGTGAGATTAACTTTTAAAAATGGACTGAATACACAAATGTGAGTAGAGAAATTATTTACACAGCAGTGGAATATAAACAATATAAACAATAAAAGCCTTTGTTTTTGGATTTTTACATTTATTTTGACCGACAAAATTGAGCACATACTATAACTGCAGTTTAAGGGGTTTTAATGGGTTCACATCAGTTTCTCCTGATATCTATCTATTGAAACATAAAGTCTTGTCATGCTAAACTTAAGGTTGCCTAGAATAACAGCATGTTGTTCTGCTACATATTTCAAAAAACAGCATTTCGCCTTACAAGAGCAGCGAGGCAGCCAGGCCTAGTAAAAGTTAACGGAGCACAACAGCCATAATGTCACTGCTGCTTCAGGTGTGGAAGAATGCAGCCAATGTGTTTAAACTTTAACCATTTCATGGGCTCACAAGCCACTCGCCTGTGCAACGTGAGGCTCTGGCTGTCCTCTTCTCCGCTCTGGAGGCCCTCTGACCTCAAGAGAATGGACAAGGAGCAGAAAATAAACAGTGCACTGCAACAGGCTGAAACCAAACATCTGCTGGGGTGTCGGCAGAGCAAAGACGATCAATATCACCTTTAACTCCAAATCAAACATGCACTCGCCTGGTGGGAAAGTCACACTCCAGCGATTGTTATTTAAATGAGCTGATCGGGATCTGATATGAATTGAGGATCTGCTTTGAAAATGAAACAGAATGAGTTTAAGAAAGACTTTGCTATTATTTACAATGACTTTTTTGTAAAGTGGTTAAGTTTTACAAGACATTTTAATTTTAAAGTAAATTACAGTCAGGCTTTTCATGATATAAGTACATTATGAAGTTCTCCCTGTTGCAGAAAGCATTTTTAAAGGTTTTACAGTACTTTTAACCCCTTAAGCCATATGTGGCCCACACAGTTTCTCATTGTAATAACTTACACTGGTTAGTGAATAATTTATAGTAATAATGGAATAATAAGCCTGAATTTTAAAAGGTTTGTGTTAATTATGCCCCATTTCATGGAAAAACGAAGTTGCCTCACTTTCAAAATGTTTCAAAATGTTCGTTCACTCTTCAGTCTATGTATGGAAGCTAAAGTGTCATGAAAACCAACACGTTTTCACATTTACCTATTGAGCCTACAGTATTCTTGCTGAAATTATGTTGTATTTTTCTGTAATATGTTCAATTTGTTAAATAAACAGTAGCTGTGAATTAAAATGTGCAGATGTGTGTTCCCTGTAGAG
Organism: Piaractus mesopotamicus; assembly: GCA_023558415.1. Classification (NCBI taxonomy): domain Eukaryota; kingdom Metazoa; phylum Chordata; class Actinopteri; order Characiformes; family Serrasalmidae; genus Piaractus; species Piaractus mesopotamicus. The sequence goes on from JAILXH010027227.1 coordinate 6,186, forward strand.
GATGTGCTAACTCATTTTCTCTTAGGTGGTATAAGTGGACCTTTTAGCCCAGGATAAAAAGCAGGGTATGTTATCATATATAACAAAATAAATGCTGCAAGCTCTTCTCATTATAAGCAGTACTGTGAAATATTTTTTTCTGTTGCACTTTCAGTTGTCTTAAATCATTTAGGTCGCAACTCACTGAAGGCCTTCCTTTTCCCATAAACCATTAAAGTAAACTGTGAATGCATATCACTACACAATCGCATCGACTGTGGTTAAGGCCGAGACAGTTTACGGGTCAGCTAAGGTTCTACAGTCGGACTCTAATGGACTCTAATGAAGATATCTCTTTAGATAAATGGATTGGAGAGCTGTTTCCAACAACAGTAACACAGCCTCTCCTACCCTTTACTTTCAAAGTCTGCTAATCCGCCTCTCTGTGGTTAAAGGCAGTGAAGGCCTTGTATTCAGGCTTGAGCTAATTGAGGACACAAATGGGCCTTGGAGTTCTCATGCTGTGTTCTACACTGTTGCATTGATGTGTTGGTGTTAGGGTTACGGGACAGACGCCATTGTATGCGGGATAGTGAATGTGTAAGAATGACAAGGCATGTTTGGTCGCTTGATGGAGGTCAAACCTCTTTTTATCTTTTTATCTCAATAACAGCACTTTTCTCCTGAATGGAGAATGCGAGAGGTGCAAAGGTGAATGTAAAGGATGAGTGTGAGAGATTAATAAAATGGAGGGAGGGAGATAAGAGAAAAGAGGAAGAAGGGATGAAACAGGCTGTATTGACATCTGTGAGAAAAAAAGAGAGTGAAGGGCCAGAGCATGATCTCTTTATACGACTCGTGGGGGCAACGTATTTAAATGAGAAACGGATGTTTGGAGTAAATGAGTTGACCTTAACCCTGTGGGTCAGTGCCCTGTGTGTGTGTGTGTGTGTGTATGTGTGTGTGTGTGTGTGTGTGTGTGTGTGTTTGAAAGAGAGAGAGAGAGTAAGTATGCTTTAGAACCAGGGGGTCTGTATTAATCCGTTGCCCACCCTGTGATTGACAGCCTCTGTCATTGTTTCCCAACACTGAGGATTTTTCCCAGGCATTTGAGCATCACCAAACTCCTCACATTCAACAGATGCTGGAGCTTTATGGCACCTTGTTTTCCCAGCACTCTTTTTCAATTTGCTCCCTTACTTAGCTTACTGAGCTGGGCTGAGTTCTTTACCTCAGACGTATGCATGTATTATATGCAGTTGTATGCAAAAACTTGAATACTCTCTGGTCAATTATGTTTTGTTGATTTTCTAGGTGAAAATATGTTGACATCCCCTACATAGAACAAACTTATAGCATTTTTTTTATAAATTTTAGTGCATTTCTATTAATTTGCTGAGCTGAACATATTGGGGAAAAAAACATAAAATACAAAGGGTGCCATAACTTTTGCACAGGCCAGATTTTGTTTTTTTTTTTCCCCAATATATTAAATTTATCAAGTAAGCAGTAATTGTGCATTTAAATGCAGAGTTGTGTTCTCTGTAGAGGATGTGTTAACTTATTTTCATGAATGTATTACATATATATCCATAAGGCATGTAACGATACAACAATTTCATGACATGATATGTATTGTGGAGCTTACACTGTAATACAATATAGTTTCGATACAGAAGTAAAAACTTTTTTTTTAATATTGGCAAACATGCTAACATTTTTTATTAGCAAAGTTCAATTTTTAGAGAAGACAAATACATTTAAATGCACGCAAAGTGTAAATTGTTTAGGACGCAGCACAGAAGGTTTTTTCTTGCTTTCTAAAAATATTAGTGTTCCATGCCAGTTTATGTCACAGTATCTTAAATTCACAATGTGTATTGTATTCTGACCCCTATACTGAAAAAAAAAAAGAATAATAATATGCATATCATCTGGAAAAAGTAGGATTTTATGGCATCTTCAGGAGCAGCTCATGCTTGAGTCGAGTTGAGTTCAGAAGAATGAAAAGTATACAAGAATCAAGTTATAATTAGTGGTGGGTGATATAACAATATATTGTTTTTATAGCAATAAATTACATTAAGATCTTCCCCTAGCCCATCACAGGTATTGTCAGTATTTCTAGACTGGCCACTTTACCATTTCATAAAAAATAGAAATTTAGAGTTGATAGGTATGAGCATTTCAGTCAAATCGTATACAAATTTGAAATACATTATTCAAAAAAGATTCAAATAATACCCCAACACCGCCACCCCTCAACACCACCACCCAACCCAACCCCCACCAGGAGCATAGGAATCTAAGCCTACAGGCTACCGGTCAGTATTGCAACTCAGCATTTTAATACTGTTGTACTGTATTAAACCCAGACCCGGACATTTACACCAAGAAGTATTTAAGATAAACAGACACATTTTAATAATCTGCTATAATATTTAATAATTTAATAATCACTTCATACTTTACTGCTGGAAAACAGTGAGTTTATGAAGAGTTAGTTAGCTGATACCAACAGTAATAAGTACACTAAATGATGCACACTAGATGCATTAGATGATTCTTTAAACAGATCTTTGTATCCTGAACAAAAGTATAAATGCAACACTTTTGCATGAAAAATCCTGGATTTTTTCATAGAAATGCATCATGCTACTACAGGCAATTGGTGGTCACACCAGATACTAATGTGTGTCTGTTTCTCAACCCTGTTTTTGGCAAGGTTTTAGTGATTTTCGTTCTCAGTAAAATGTGCTGTGTTTATGTCATTTAGGATAAACGTGAGTGTTTAAAACTTTTTTCAAAGTTTAACCCTTTTATTTTGTTCAAATAGAATACATCCTAATGTTATCCTGTCAGGGCAATCAGAACCAGTCATAACAACAAAATACATCAAAGACATGTTTTTAATTAAGGTCTGTCAAACCATCTGTACCTGAAAGCATGAGGGTCAAAATGACCCACAACATCGTCTTTGTATACATATTTTGTACAGACCTGCCACAACACCGATAAGTCTGACTGCACTTCATGACCCTAAATAAGGAAAAGGTCATGGAGAAAAGCAGAGGCTAACCAGTATTTCAACCAACTCAAAAGTGGAAAGAGGTCAAACTGACATAACATAACAGGAGGGTTAAATAATATAAAGGCACCATGACAGTTAAAAGAGTTTTTTTCCCAGAAACCTTTTGTTATGAGTATAGTTGGAATTATATCATACACTTGTAATCATATTGACTGTTATTCTGTTATTCTTCGCTGTATGTGTGACCCTATTTGACATAATTTTTGATGATTGAGAATAATTGCTGTGTGCTGAGGATTCAGCCATTGAGGATCATGATGATCAGTGCTCTACATGCAGCCAAACAGCTCGCTCAACCCTCTGATCTGCTTTATCAGCCCGGGCAAGCTCAGGCTGGAGCTACAGATCAGCACACCCTCCTAACCCCTGCATTCACACGCTTCAACAACGGCACAGGCCGTCCTTTGACCCCTGGGGGTGTGACACTCAACCTTTGCCTCAACCTCCTGACCAGCGCTCACAGCTGCAGCCGATGGCCCGAGGCTGGGGGGCCCTGAGAAAAGGTGCATTCAGTAAGAGGACGACACAAATGGCCAAGCTGAATCCTTCGGCCTCGGCCTCTTTTGTCCTTCTTTTGTTTGGCCGGACTGAAGAGCCACATCTTCACGGGGAGCGTGGCTTTTGCATGAAGTAAAAAAAAATACATGACCTCTGGTAAATGCTGCTCCCCTTACCCGTGATCAGTGTTCTTGCTAGTGTTTCCTCAAAGGCTTCTTTAAATGAGCAGGATTATATGCCTCTAATAATATAGTGACAGGATTTGAGAAAAGAGCACTCATCAGCAATTAGACTGTCTAAACAGAGACTTTTAAAGGGTGCTTCACTCGTTACAGTACCAGTCTAGCAAATTTTATGAAAAAATAATTTACTTAAACATCTTGAAGAGATAACTAAATTTTTTTTTTTCTCTTTCAGATTTAGCTGATTATTAATCTTAAATAGTCTTGCTGATGTGGTTTCTGACACAGTATGGTATCTAAAAACAGAATAGCAACTGTCTTGAATCCTGAAAGTGTAGCTTTCATTACGTTTTAGCTAAAGTAGTCTCGTAGTTCCAGCTGAAAACAGATCGACTGTAGAGCCCGTTATGATTCATCCAAATAAGTTCAAATTATAGAAAGTTTATTTAAAAAAAAACACTTTATACCCTAGATATATATATAAGGTCTTTATACCCTATATATATATATATATATATATAT
>JAILXH010027247.1:7408-21453 GCA_023558415.1 Piaractus mesopotamicus
CTCAGCCTTAGTGCCCATGTCAGTTCTCCACTCTAAGTTAATGGACCTGCCAAATCAGTCCCACTTTTTCCTCCTCCTAACGAGACATTGATTGTGGAATTTCCAGGGAGTTTGCACGCATAATGATACCTCACATTGAGATACTTCTACATCTGACCGACATAAGATGGGGGGAAAAATAATACATTAAAAATCCAGACGCAGCAATGACAAAAATATGATTTATGAAACACGATTAGTGAAATATGTGCAGCCTTCTAAAAGTGTCATTTTCATTCAAGCCGAGAGCAGAACTGATATGTATCTCTGGGGATTCCGACTTGGCCCAGTGAAACACTGAAGCGTGACTGGAGCAAGAGCAGGAAGTGGAATGATGTGATCTGTTTGGCCTAGCTGTAGGGACTGTAACATGAGGAAGTCTGATGAACAGACACTTGAGAGAAGAAGTACAATCACGCAGCCAACCTAGCACTGTGGCAGGATAAATAGAGCCACCATTTAAACAATCCTGGACCAACGGCTCAGAAACTACAGGGAGGACAAAAAGCAGTAACAGAGTAACAGACATGGAATTTGAAATACAGAGGCAGAGCTGTGAGAGAGTCAAAAAAGAAGACATGAGAAAGATGAACATTATTTCCAAAATCTTGCTAGTTTAAATAGTTAACTGTACTACAAATTACTCACAAAGAGAAAAAATTAGCTAAGCTAGAGCAAAACTATCACAAACTATTACTATACGGCTATCTACAAACCTATTCACTGCATAGTGCACTAATTTTGGAGACACTTATTTTGTTGTGGTGTTCAAAAATGTATCAGAGAATATGCAGTGCACTCCTGCACTTACTTCTAGACATTTTTAAAAAAAGTAATTTTACTATGTGAAATTATTTCAATAGATTGGCGGATCATAAATACTTTTGCTTGTTTCAAGGATATTTCTTAAAACAAGCAAAATTATCTGCCAATACAGTGAGATAATTTGGTACAGAGCAACGAAATAATGAGTTATCAGATTTTTCCCATATAATCCCATTACATTTAGTACTTTGAATGTATTACTTTTTTATGAACAATTTTCACAACATTGGAGCTATCTATACTAACATTAATGCAAACACTATGTATGGTCTTTAGAGCATGTGCAGCATTGTTGTGACTGAACAAACACAACTAGCTCTGGGAGTGTTTCAAAAAACATTTTGCTTTCCTATCTATTTTCGCTGTTCTATGCTGCACTTACATAGCTTTATTAGATTTTCCCTCTCAACAACCAGAAAATGACACCAAAGAACCTCCTCTCCGTAATGTAAATTATTGCTTTATTGCCTAATTCATACCGGTCTGTCCTTATGCAGTGGTGTCTTCATGTAATAACATGATAAAGTTTATTATAACTATGACCAGAGGTGAGGCTATTCTGAAATGACTGAAAATAATCGCTATAATCATTATATTAAAAAAGTATATTTATTTTAAAACAGATTATTTAACCTCAATATGTACAGTACATCTAATTTGTATTTTCAAGGGGCCGTTGGCTAATGGGGGCCCTAGTTGGCTGCCTACCCTTAGCCTAGTGTAAGACAGCCTCTGCATCTGCTTTGGATTATGTGGTACAGGTTTATAAATGCCCATCCCTAATAAGGAATAGAGATTAGGAGACCGTATCAAGCACAGTGTACATAATCATAGGAAAAAGTAAAGAAATTCAGCTGATTTTGCGGTCAATGGCTATCCTCAACTAGGAAACACAGTTGAACTCCTACTGACCGACACTTCAGTAAACCTGGGACAGACCGATGAAAAATTCAATACATCATTGTTAGCTTTAACAGAGGGAAACAATGGAAAAACATTCTGTTTAACATCCTGCCTGCCCTGTTCTTTCAAAATGTATTCTCAAATGTCAATTTAATCAACTTATTGAAACAAGTCATAATATGGGGATCGGCTAAACCAAAACAGCACTTGAACAATCAACATTATTCAAAACCAATTGTATTGATAGTGCATTAAATACAAGTTCAATCATAGATTTACAAACGCTGCCTCCCTCTCCAAAAGAGCACAGGGCTGCGTTGAATTGTCTGAGCATTAGAGCAGGGATTTGAAGAGGCAGTCATTGAGCCTCGTTCTCATTCCTGCTGACACTCTTCCACCAAGCCACACATCAAGGCAATCAAGTGCATTAGCATATGCAAAATCATATCACACAAAACACATGGCTCGGATGCCATTTCCCAATAAACATGAATCTCCGCGAGACAGCAACATAATCACAGGCATGAGCGCCAAGTCTGTTTTCTGTTCTTTCCCTCCCGCCCTCCCTTCTTTATGACGAACATTACTGGAAATACAATGATTATTTGGGCCTGATATTGTTTATGCGGCTCAGCACCTATTAGAATTTGTTAATTAAAATCTTAATGTCCCCTGTGACATGTGGTGAATTAAAGTTGCCCATTGTTCCTGAACAATGCCGCCCCTCTGTAGACATAATGCTATGCAAAAAACACAACCAGGATAGACATCAGAGCGCAGCAAGGAAGCTAAAGATACGGACCACACCAGCCACCAGAGCTCCCTTTTATTTACTTTACTTCATTTCTGTTTAATTGAAAGGCTTGGGGGCTTTGCATGTGCAACAAATCTGAATTAATTTTCCATATGATTTTCAAGCAAATTTCCAGGGCAATGAGGGAAATATTTGCAAAGAGAGCTGCGCTCATATAAACATTAGGAGCCTGAGAATGCCGCCACTTTTGGGTGACCTAATTCCATAATTAGCAGAGCCTTACGACTAAGTGAAAGCACAAACACGATGCAAGCGGCAGAATCACCAAACAGCCTCTGAAATATCCTCGTCCAAGCATCCGGTGATGTACGTGTAGGAAATGTAAGGAATTCTGCACATGCATTTCTGTTTTCAGCACATTTCTGAAGCTGTTTGAGAGAAGTGGTCACATGCCTGGAAGTAAAAGCTTTCTAAACACTCTGCCATGACCAGAGATTAATGTCTGACAGATAGCATGCTTGTGTGGTATTGTGTGTTTTTCAGCTTGTCTCAAGTCATCGAGCACTACCGCCTAAAGCAACAGAAACGGCATTTCCTCAGCAGGTGCTAAAACTTGCCGGCAGAATGTGTATTGTGTTATACCGCAATGTATCAAAAGTGCACTGGCCCGCTGCGCACCAGACTACAAGCTCCAGCCAGTTGCGGACCAGGAGACTCATGAAAAACAGCACACTCCTCCAAATTCGCCCCAATATTTTTCTTTCCCTGACCATTAGCGAGTTTGTGGGTATGACCAGGTCAGCAGAAAGGGTGTTACTTTGACCTCAGGGTTAGGGAAGCCACTAAATCACATATTTCCTTCAGTGCTATCAACTGAACCAGCCCCACTTTCGTGTTTGCAAGCAAATTTTCAACCTCACAAAGCATTCGATTGTGCAGATCCAAACAAGAAGTGTTTTAATGATGATTTTAAAGAGAAACACAATAAAGCGCACCACTTCTGGGACCCCTTCCAGAAACTAGCCTCTCTCATCTGAATTGTACTTTTATGTGAGAGGGGAAAACAATGCATTTTATGAGAATTGTGCAATCATTTACTGTAGCCTATTTATAAGATTGTGAATAAGAGAAACATTAGGGCGAAGTGTAATCGGATCGTTTTAGGGTAATATTGTTCTTCCCAGTTCACTGGTTCATTAGTTTTTCTTCTTTTTTTTTAAATTAATAGGCTTACATGTTGCCTGGGCTGTAAAAAGGAGCTAAAGCAGGCCTGTTAACCACAAATAATAATACAATTAAATGAAATAAAAATACAGCTAGTTGATTGGTGTTCTGCAGGCCTGAAGAGCACAAAGGTTAGGCTAAATATCAGTGTTGTGAATTACAGCATGGAGCACAGAAGTGCAAGATCTATTATGCTGGCCCTCTTATCCATTGACGTTCAGAGTGGATGCCAAATACAGTGCGACCCCTCCACTCTCCATTAAGCTTCCCGTAAAAACGCTCCCCAGGCAGTCAGGCAGGCCACCCCCGAGCCCATGTCCCCCTCCCCTTCAGCAACACCGCCAGCACAGCCTCTGCACTGAGTTACAGTCCTCTTGGGGCCTATAGTTCATCTAAAAGCCTTTGTGGGGTCCCATTACATCTGATAGATAGATATCACTAAACTGCTGAACAAACACCCCACTCAGTCATTTGCATATATTACAGTAATGGAGGGAAAAATAAAGCACTGATATCAGTAAATGTTGCAGATATGAAATATTTTTTGCTTGCATGGCCAGTTTTATGTTTTGAGGTAGAAACCTAAATAACTTGCTAATGCTTGTTTATCCAAGCAATGAAACCTGTCTTTCATATCTCCCTCTACCTAAAAAGACACTACAGACTACAGAAGACAAACTGAAACACAGTTTGTTAAATTATTTTTCCAAATGGTTATTGGCTTGTACATATAGTTTTAAGAAAGAAAGAAAGAAAGAAAGAAAGAAGAAATGTTTACTAGGTATTAAGTCTTTACATTATGTCGGGGTTCTTTAAACCTTAAATCAATTCTTTGTGATCATATCTCATTTACAATAATGAAGAACCATTATTATAACATTACTGATAATGAAAGCTTGAGAATTAGATCTGATATTTTTTCTTTAAAAACTATTAAGCTTTAAAACGATCTAATTTAAATTGAAACTTGTGACTTAAGATGACCATCTAAAAGTAGGCTATCATGCTGAAACTACTCAAACACTCTACTACCCCACAAGAGGAAATGCACAGCTAACTGTGCTATTTTAAGTTAGATTTGTTACAGGATTGGATTAGATTCATTCTTTCATTCATTTCCCTCTGATATGCTTCCAGTATTTTATGTTGACATCAGGTCAATATTGATGCTTGGTATCAGATCGGTGCCATGCCTAAACATAAGGTTCTTTAGTAAAATGGAAGTGATTCTGTTATTATACACCTCTAAAGTCACCCACACATCTCCCTTGCCCACACTCACTTAAGTATACCACACACTTTCAGATACATGTATAAAAGGATAAAATGATTCTAATATGATGTTAGTTCTCTACAAGACAATGTGTTTTAAAATAATTTGTAACCGGCTGTAAAAAATGTTAGATATGTCCAGAATGATGAGTGTAGTTCAATACAGATGATTCTATAATGACTGAGAAAGCTGAAGAACATCAAGAATAAAGTTATAATAAACTTAATGTCCAGAAATCCTCGTTTTGGCACATAACTTGACAAGTAATTTAAATGGATAATCACTGTATACTATTTATCACTTAACTAATTCTTGTTTTTTTTTCCTCAGAAAACTTAAAGCATTTAAAATGATCTTCTCCTGTCAGTATATTATTTGTTCTTCTTGTATAAAACAACAATTGTTAATACGACAAGTAATTTCAAACTGCTGAATGCGCACACACACATAGCCATGCTACAGTAATTAGTGAAGAGTATACCTGTATTTCAGTCATACCCTAATAGTTCTCATATCCATCACAGTGGTGTGAACTGATGTGAACCATCCCACACACTGCTCCTGTTGACATGCTGCTCCTTTTGCTTCTATTTAAAGGACTGATATTTCACTTGTGTATTGCCATGAAAGATAATAAATGCATCTTTGTTCCTCTGACTCTGATATCTTTATATGAATCTAATAAGATATTTAACATATTTGGTGAGATTTTTAATATCACAAAATGTCACCACTAGGGGTACAAGATGAGTGTTATGACAATAATATTTAAATAAGCTGGGGAGACCGTGCTTTCACAAACCAGGCTGAGGCAACATAGGCTCCTTGCCTTGACTTTTCTTTCTACCTTTTGTTTTTTTCTTTTTCTGAATTATATGCCTCTTTATCTCATAAAATCTGCTGCATATTACTTCATTCTTCTATGCTACCTTCTAGGCAGGACTCTAAATCTGATGTTTGTGCTGCCATAAACACTGAAAAGAAACAAATGCTCTGCATATGAAACCTGTTTTTCCACAACAGCATTGTGCTGGCTTTCCCTAAAGCAGAAGAGGGGAAAAATGACAGGGAGGAGTGTGATTTCAGGCTAAATTAAATTACACAGTTCTCAGCGCTCCAGATCGTTAAAAAACAAAAGAAAAGAAAAAAAAAAAAAAAAACTTGGGTAACGCAGAAGTGTTTCAGTCTGAGCTCACACCTGGAGGACTGTGTTTTGGTGAAGTGTCTACAGGCAAACAACCTGACTGAACATATTAAATTAAATTACATTTAAAATATAAAATAAATAAAAAAACATTATCCTCTTTCTTCTGATTTAACTTATTAACTGTCATTTGTGTTTGTCCTACATCACTTTATGTTGATCATCGGTTAAAGAGTTGTGCTCAGGTCAAACCCATAACATCAAAGACTATGAAGGCAGTTGCTATGGCAAACCACTCAGAGCAGCAAACCCTTGCCACCCTCACCCCGATGTACCCCTTCAACAAATTCAATCACTCATTCCACCTCATCTAGCCTGTTTCACATGGTGACTGAAACAGCTCATGGCCTCCTTTAGCTAGGTGACAATGTCCACCCTGTTATCTGCAAATAAGCAAGCGTGGCAGTGTTTGAATGTACTCTGAGTGAAAAAATAAAATAAATATATGAACAGTGCACATGAAGGCTGTACAGCATTCTTTTGCGCTCACACTCACCCTTAAATTCAACCACACAGATCACCAAACCGACATGGCTGGCTGCAGTTCTGCTCAGCCTGTGTGCCTCTAATGAAAGATCAGGCTTGACTAGGGCAAGATGTCACCATTGAGTTTACTCCTCAGGCCCAGACACCTTTTACAATCCTCCAGAGATGCGGCAAGCCCAGACACTGCTGCAGTATATCTACCTCTCCATTTCCCCTCACTCAAGTCCAAATCCTCCTAGAAACTGGCTAATCAATACTGAAATTCAGACCTTGGACAAAATTCTGCCTTGGATGTGCCTCAACCTGTAGATGTTAGAGGCCCTGTGTTCCTTAATTACACAACTCTAAGCGCCGCCTCTTTGACTTGGAGCAGATTGTTAATGCGCACCGATGCTATTATTCTTATGCCACCCAAAGTGCAGTGTAAGCTTTCATAAATCTCCACTTTGAGCTCATGAACAAAGAGCTAAAATAAGGTTAACTGCTGTCTCTCCTGCTCTCGGGGAACATATGGAAAGTCTTTTTGACTTGATAAATCACTGATTAATGATTCCTACTTGCAGCTAATAAAAGCAGTGAGGCACAGCCAGAATCACTGGGGGGAGATGAAGTCAGCCTGTCACTCAGAGCCGAAAACAAGTAAGAATAGCTAACCTCTCCAGACCATGTGGTCCCATGCCAGGTTTCTATTAAAATACATAAACATTTGCATGTCAGAAAGGAAAAACCAAATCAGTCTTGTCAGATCCCCATACTCTTTAAAATAGACTCTTGGAAATGCTGGGGCATTACTAATTGAATTAGGGGGTTGAGTGTGCTTGCAGTGGAGCGAAAGTACTCTGTTATCGAAACGAAAAAGGAGTCTTGAGAGCTGATAGCCCTCAGAAAGTTCTAGAGAGAGTGGCCTGTGGCCAGTCAGGAGATGAAATCAGCATGTGATGAAGGGAATACATGGCTAAGAAGCGCTCCATTAAGGTCCTGAGGGGGAAAGTGGAGGAACGCTGTATAAACAGCTCTCAGGCCTGACTCCCTTTGTGAGGTGGACCCCATCAGATAATATTCTCACCAAGCAACCCTATCCATTCCATAGCCCACAGGGACATAGGGACCTCGACGCCATGCCCCTCTAGTGGGAAAAAAGTCATAAGCTCACAAATACAAGATTCTTTCAGGCAAGAGTAACAGAAAGCATGTAAAGGATATGGACATTTTTTCCACAAACTTATCCTGCTTGTTGTCCGTCTTGGGGAAGTTCTGGATGTCGTTCTCCAGCCTCTGGATGTGGCGCTCCATTGTGTCCAAACTGGCCTTGAGGATCTGGGCAGACACTGTAAAATAAAAAGATAGTTTTATGATAAAAGTTCTTAGATGGCAGCCAGGAAAAATCTTTTGCCATTGTCTGATCTAAGTGCAGTGGGATTACTAGAATCTATCTAGAATCCTTGGACATGTAGTCTATGTTGACTTTAAATGTCTAAAATTACCCACACTGAGTAAAGATGTTTTTATTTAGGCAGGACATGAAAAGCATTCGACATAATGTCTGTCACAGTGTTCTTTAGACAGTGCATACTGAGAATGCTTTAGGTGAAATACAGACCTGCTATGAAAGCTTCTATATGTGGAGAGCACAGTTGACGTGGAAAAATACAAGACAAGGGTAAACATGAATATTCTGTTATTACTAAAATTCCTTCATAGTTACCACAGTTTATAATGAGCATTACAAGATCAATGGGTCACACCAAATGGACCTCCTCCCATCTACAGCTTTAATTAGGCCTGAAATTTAGGACTCCACATACAAATAAAATTCCTTTCAAACGCAACCAATCCTGACCACCACCAACCTATATTTAATTAATTTATATATCAATCAATGCCTCCAAACAACATTCTAAAAGGTTTTAGCCTGAGCAGACTTTACATAGGACAATGCATTGTTTTCATGTTGGCCTTGTGGACACTGTTAAGCAGTGACTTAAAAAAAAGTTTAAGATATGCCTACCAAAAATAGAGAGGAAGAATAAAGCAGGCAGAAAAAGTAAAGCAGGGTTAATTTCAGACCAAAGCCTTTAAAAGGTGAGAGATGGTCTATGAGAAACCCAAACATGAAATTTCAACCCAACCCAAGCCCAACAAATATTTGAGACAGATGTCAGAACCTGACCGCACCTGACTGAACCTGACATGTATTGCCAGGTCCCATCTACAATGACACAGTGACATTTATTTCAAGCCCTACTCCCATCTCCCCTTTAACATCAACTCTCCTCAGCTTCAAAGGATAGTGGCAATTTTAGGCATTTTAAACCAAAGGGAAGTGCAGGTGTGATCAGGTCCAGTGAGCATCAGTGTCGAGGTTGAGCACATGGAGTGATGGCAGGCCTGAGGCTGGAGGAGCCCTCAGCATGTTGTGCGCTTCATTAATCTGCAAATAATCACTGTTTACTGCTCTTCTCTGCACTCCAGCTCACTCTGCAGTCATATTGGCACTTCTAAGTCCTGACTTCAAAGAGCCCGCAGTGTCTTGGGGGGGGTCAGGAGAGACAAGGAGGCAGCCGTGGCGCCATGTTGTGACTGCTGCACGGCTTTAGCATTATTGATACACACACTCTCCAAACGATCGCCACACTAAAGGGAGGCTTCAGCCTCTCTCAGAGGGTCACCATGCTCACTCATCATGACCACAGGCCAATTTATCAGGCATGGACCCCATCTTGTGCATGCCCCATCTGTCCACAGGTCAGCATAAGTGTCACAGTACAACTTTATACAGCAGCTCATTCCATTTCGGGACTTTAGAGGTTCTTCACTACAGCCTTGTTCTAAATTCCCTTTTTTACTGTAGATACAGCACATATATCAATTACATAATAAAGTTTGATAGTGAAAAAACAGGAGTTAGCATGAAATGGCTTAATAGTGTTACTTTGAGTTTAGTCTTCAGAGCAGGGATATTTGACTAACATAATTCACATCATAATCCAGTCAGTTCCTGCTCCTTCTTCAGCTGCTATTGTTTCTTCTGACATTGTACTCTATTGATCAACAAGAAAAAGGAAAAAAAAAATGATTTCAGAAGATAAAACAACTGCCCTTATGACGATAGAGATATGGGCCAGTCAGAGTGATTGTACAGGCTCACAGTGACTTACACCTGGCTTTACTTTTCGTCCACAGCAATAAGCCCACACAGAGAGGACAAAACACACACAGGACACAAATCAACCCTGACAATGTAGAAAGTAAAGGCTATATCATTAGAAGCATGCTGGAGGAAGACCACAACCAGGGATTTACTGTCCCCTAATCAAGCCTCACAAAGCTGGGGTTAATGCTCTCAGGGCAGTCTTGCCACTCACACAGCTTTCCCCGGCAGAGCCGAGAAGAACTGGTCTAGGATCACGATAGGGAGAAAGAAGGAGAGACAAAAACAGATTTGTGGAGTTGTGAACAAATAGAAAAACAGAAAATACACATGTACACAGATAGACCCCTAATGTGTGGGCATTTGTTGTTATTCCAAAAAACAGTTTGAATACAGTAATCTGTAAAAGTTTGATGACGTAAAAATTACGTTTCTTTGATTTTCTAAGTGATCATAACACACCCTCTACAGGGATCAAATTTCTGCACAGTTTAATGCACAATTACGTGTTCATTCTTTCCAATATGTTAAACTCTGCAAAAAAATAAAAACTGTGCAATAAAAGCTGCAGAAGAGTGTTGTATTTAAGTTCAAATGTTTGTATTCAGTACATTTTAACATATTTTGAAAAAAAAAACAATTGTCAAGCACAGCCCCCAAGTAGTTTCTCTGGCTGAAATACTTGTTCTCTAGAGTCAAGTACAAGTCCCAGTCGTGCCACACTTCATCCACGATCTGGATTCCCCAAGCAGGAAAATGACAGGTGATGTACCATCTGTTGGACATCTGCTTAGTCATGTAGATAAAGATGAGTAGTTAGAGTTCTCTGAATGTGATGGGTTTCTTGACAGTGATGAGTTGCTGCCTGTGCACTGTAGTTTCATATCAGCAGGCAGAGCTATATCACTCAAAACCGCAAAACTAGCATTACAAACACATTTTATAAACTGACTTAATTTTCTTTGTTTGAGTGCTCGCCCTCAGGACTCACTCTTTTAAAGGTGCAACAAGTCATAGGTGCGAGTCAACCTGCACATTACTTTTCACTGAAAACAATGATCAGTGAATTTGAATAATGTTAATAACTTGGTGGAAAAGAGCTGCAATTTCAAGCAAAACCACTGCTGACATGCTACAGCAATGTGTGCTACAGCATACAAAACAAAACCCTTAATCTGAGAAATATGTTAATGCCTCTTTTGATGTTCTTCTAAACATACAGGCTCGTTATGGGTCACTTTCTCCTTTTTCAGCAATAAATCTGTTTGTCTCAACAGCCGCTCTCCTCTTTCTAATGGAGCACTCTGTTGGAGGCTCGGGCAGAATAAAGTAAGCATCCTTTTGGGATATCATTAGTATTATTAATAGTAAAATAAAAAATGTTTACTGGGGACCAGAAGAGCCACATTAATATCTCTCAAATGCTCATTTCTTAGGGTGTGGACAAGAAGGAAGGAAAAAACAACAACAACAAAAATCCTCACAGTTTCCTGTCCTCCTCCTCTTATTCACCATTTCTGGGACAAGGAAAATTATACTAATGACTACTGTCAAGATGATTCCATATATTTTCTAATAGCATGCTCTGAGGCATTTATCATTTCCTCAGGTTGAAAATATTTATACATTACTTACAATTCTGAAGGTTTCTGCACCATTACTCAGAATATGCTTAGAAAAGGTATATAAGTTTTACCTCACTGCAGTATCTGTCTGAGTACTAATCTCAACAAGAAGGTCCTAGGCCCTGCTGTGTTAATGACTGAGATACACAATAAGCACAAGCGCTATACAGGCAGCCACTGTCAGATTTACAGCGACGGCAATGCGCTTGTGGGTTCTGGCGCTCTGGTCCAGATTCCAGCGAGGAGAATTTATTTTCAGGGCCAGAGGACAGAGGAGAACTATTCCATTAAGCCCTGTCCCATTTCCCCTCCCTATAAACTGCCTAGAAGGAATACCACGCGTCATAAAGAGAGAGGAGATGCGCCACACAAAATACCAAATCATCGGCCCTAATGTGAGGCTGTCAGTATTATATTCAGCCATTTGTTGGATGGGGCCATTTTCAATTCCGATTTATGGATATGTTGTATCAATATTTCATTGCTCAGGCTCGCGGTGCTTTCAAAGGTTACAATGGCAATGGAGATTTATTTTTGAATGAGCCCCCCCTCAGTAATACAAGTTTTAAATAATCTCTACACTTGGGCAAACAAAGGCAAATTAAACATAAAAGGAAAAGGAAGGTCACCCACAAGCATCTATTAAATGCCAAGAAACAGAAGGCATTTCTTTATTCCTTATCTGCCTCACTGTGGGGATTTGAGTTTTCTTGCATGAATGAACTGTACAGTGCATGTGATTGCGTAGTACTCAAGGGTGTTGAGGGGTGTGTGCGTGCATGTGTGTATGTGGGGTGGGACACGGAAGAGCAAATGATGTAAGGATGAATAAAGAGAAGTCTGCATGATTTAAAGCAATGGCTAATCACTTGACAAATTGAGATTTCAGTTCAGTAGAGGAGAAACAGCTGTGAGATGGGGGAAAAAAAGAAAAATGAAAAAAAACAAAAAAAAAACAGAATGAGATATACCCAATATCATTAGTAAGGGTTCATTAGAGTTCACTCTATTCATCCCACCCACACAACAAGAGAGGAAGAGTACATGGACTAGCCAAATCTGATTATTTATTTGCACAATGAGTTAAAAGCTCAGGGGGGCCTAAATCCAAAGAGGCTAACAACATGCAAAGCTGTAGGCCACATTTCAGACATTTCCATTAAATTTCGGTACATTTAAAACAAGAGTCGAAAAGGACAATCTTGCAATGACACTCCTCAAATTCGATACTCAGAAGACTCCACTTGCTCCAATTACAGTCATTGATTAGTGATCCAAACACTGTGCAATAAATCACAACACTAACAAGCAGGCCCATGCTCTGACAGTGAACTGACTTTTTCTCCCCTTTATATTCCGATTACAGCTAGGTTCACTTAACTGGCTTAAAATGGCATCCTTTCAGTTGTTTAGAAAACATGTTTGCATTCACATTTGCACCTGAGAATGAATGAAAGGCAATAAGATGCAAACAACAAAGTAATGTTATACTTCGGCAGAACAAAAGACAAAGGCAACACTCCAGCTCAGCATGTTCTGCTTTCAGGAGAAATCAAAGAGAGCGAGTCACACAGGGTGAAAGTGATACGCTTGCAGTGACAAAGTAGGCAAATTGTTCGCTCTGATTAGCAGGGATCTCATATCACTCAAACTGAAGAGGTGTTACTGAAAAAAAGGTGGGGATGGTGAACAAACGAGCCTATTTGCATGTACAATAAAAAAAAACAACTTCTTTCTGTGTTATTAGTTGGAGACATAGTCCTGTTTGAATGATTCAATGCAATTTATTCAAGCTTTGTGAATTTCAATGTCATGCAAGGCAGGGGAATGTGTGCGTATGGGGGCAGGGTTTTTAGAAAAGTTTCCAACAAAATTCTTCAAATTTAATTCAAACAAAGGGTGGACTTGGGTGTAACAAGTCATTAGAAACTATGGAAATGGTATTATCTTTAAAAAAACAGAAAACAAACAGTGCATAGTTTGTGCACAATTCAATTAATTTCTGTACGGAGAGGGTGCAAATCCACAACACGTACGGACTGAGGATAATTACTGGTCCCCATCTATGGTGTGCTAATCGGATGGAAAAAGAAAGAATAAATCCTTTTAAGGTCGCTCCATTTATTATTTTAATTTCTATTTTCCTAAAATCCCTCACTTCACAAAGCTTTATCATAATTAAGGATTTATTTACCAATTCGATCATTTGAAGGATTTAGTGACTAGAAACCTTAAGGTAAAAATATGCTTCAAAATGAGCAGTCATTCACGGGAGAACCCTTAAATCCTCACGGATGCGATGAAAATATGCTGTAATCATAAAGAGTAAACACAAAAGGATAAACAAAAAACAATCACTGACAAAAGGTGGGGGGAGGAATAGATGATGAGGATATTGGAGAGATAATCCAACAATGCAGAATATGGGCTTGCTCCAATTGTAGACTATCTGCATTACACCGCATCACTACCAACATCTGCTGCAATGAACTTGGCAGATAGCGATTTGTCCAGATTTCTGTGACAGACCACCCTCCACTCAGTTTAAAAAAAAAAAAAAA
>JAILXH010027259.1:4736-29451 GCA_023558415.1 Piaractus mesopotamicus
CAGTTTTCTGGTACTAAAAAGTTCTGGTACTTCCATCCAAAGTTGCTCATTAAATTCAATTAATTTCATGCTACTGACTTAATGTTTAAGTCATTACTCTTTATCCAAAAATGTGATTTGTCTTTTTAGTCTTTACCTCAGATACGTTCATTGTAGAAATGGAGAAAACCCATGAGCGCGCGCTTGGCGAGATGCCACTGTTTTTTACAAAAAAAGAGACCACCATTACGTCATTAGTGAAACTAATCAAGCAATCAATCAACGGTCAATCAATTAGTGCAGGCCAATTGTTTCAGCCTCTCACACGGGATCATCTACAAGGTCTCGAGATTTCTAGCTTGGCTCTAATTTGGACCATTTCCCAAAGTCTTTTAATATCGCCGGCCTTGGTTTTCTCTATTCAGTTCCTCTTCAGTGAACAGCAGCCATTTCAAACTCATATAGATAAGATCTTCTCATGCACTTTAAGCAGACCACATATTATGCTCTAGATGGGTGGTTTATTCGTGCCGGACCTCAACTGACAAACAGAATTAAATGCAATATCACTTGTACTCAGCAAGCTACGGGGCCATTTTGTCAGAATGCGAGCATTATCATCCCCACTTATCAAATTAGCCCATATTTGGAAAGTGAGTTTTGATGGGTCTGCAACAAATTAGGATGGAAACCATGGAGTAAAGTACACATTAATGGATTCCATGCCTCTGGGTTCACTGCTCTATATAAGCAGAGCAGTTCATTCCAACGTTTGCCTAAGATTTCACATTCAATCTCAAATACCTTACATAGCATGAAAAAGAAAACAGAGACACTTCAAAGGTCGTCAGCTTCCTCCCTCAAAAATCATTGATATGTCATTCCACATAAGACTAGCACTCCCAAAATGGAACAAACAGGTTTTCAACATACTTAATGTTTGCTACACACACTAAACTTACATAAACAGCACAATTTAAAACGCTGCTCATCAAAAACACTGGATTTCACCAGATTGATATTCACAAACCCATGATAAACACTGCCAAGTTTTTCAACCCTCAACGCCATATAAATCTCACAATACCACTCCTTCAAAACGGGACTAGCACTCAATTTTGTTTCATAATCTTTCTGCAAATTGTTCCTGGTTGAAGAGGATCTTTTACACAACATATTTGACTCCAAAGGGTCAATGTTTTGGATCTATTTGGCTGCAGTCTGTTGCTGGAAACTGAAAGCCACAGCTGGTTTGTGTGGTAGCATATTTCTCATGGTTTAAGCCAACTTGTGCTTCTAAAACAACACATCTAACTGCAAAGATTTTGGCCGAATCTCTAACATTTAGCTAAAAACTGCATTCCTTTTTAGAGAGTAAGGCTTGGGGGGGGGGGGGAGAGAGCATGAATGATTACATTCAAATCTCCACTGGTAAATTTTTTTATTTTTTTTACAATTTTAAGCACAGTTCCTAATCATGTTTCATATCCAGAGCACTCGTATGTCCATGAACAAACCCCATGACTCCATAAACATAACCAACACTTCCAGGAACTCTACTGCCTTTTTTCATGGTGAATCGGTCAAAACAAGCAATGAAAATGCATTTGCTCCAAAAGATTTCCATGTACTGAGAGGGTTTTACACCACCGTGCAAAGAGCTTCTTGGAAAGAATGTAGCCATCAGTCCAGCTGAATGATGAATTTTCACACAGTGGTTAGAATTGGAAGTGAATTCTTCAAGATGCCCCATCAACACTCAAGATCACCGAACAATGTCAACAAAGCATGTCACGATTGAAATGCAAACTAAATGCACGCATCAGTGACTGACCGCACTCAACAATGTCGATACACATTCTGTTTGCCCACAGTATCTCTGGTTTTTGAAGGATAATGCAAGAATTTCAAGGGAACGTCACAGTGTAGACAGCAGAATTTTGTCAAACAGGTCAAATAAGCACAAAATCAAAAAGTTGCTCAGAGGTATCTTCTGGTAGTCCATGTTTTTAAAATCTAATTAAGCATTAGAAACACCCAGACACTGTGGTTACTTTGTTGGTAAGTACTGAACATGTCATTCAACAGACTTGAGAAAAGTATTCCATTTAAAGGGGGGATTCAATCTTTTTTTTCCAAAATTTCTGCCTTTTAGAGAAACGTATCCTCTCTGATTTTTTTTTTTTTACACTGCTGATGATAGAAACCAGGGTTTCGTAGTGTCTACAATGCAAATTTAGCCATTTTATTTACTGTCCAAAACCGGCAGTGAACATATTATACCAATGTATTATAGCGAATCTTTCTCAAAACTATTGCACATCTTCAGGTTCTCCTCATTTTTGCGGTATTGAAAAATGTATCGAATTGTGACATCACTGTCATTTCGAACCGAATTACGAACAGTGAATCAAATGACAAGGTCATGTTTGAGCAGGGTCATATTTAACACTCCTGAAATCACCGATGTCCACCACTGACCAGATGCGAGTTATCAACCTGGGAGTACCACTAACTAATTTTGGTCTGTACCATTTTTTGCGTTTCCTGCAACTACACTGGACTATGCTGATGGGCTATGATATTTCAATATTAGCCCATCAACAATAGATGACAACAATGAGTGACTGGTTGTTATAACGGAGGGCTACCATCCCCCGCCACTCACAATTTAATCTCAGAGAGACAGTTGTACAGACGGATCATCGAATGAAAGAATAATGATTTCCCTTAACTAGCTTATGCCACAGCCCAACCATTCACTTCCAGATGACATAATACATCTTTTCAAACCTACACAAAGAGGGTCCAGGACCATTTATGGACCAAAGGACCTGGGTCAAAGGTTTCAACTGCTGACAGACAATGTTCCCCACAGGCTGCATGTGTAGTCAAGTCTGATATAGCTGGACTTGTCTTGTTTAAGGATTGGGGTCTTGCTATAAGAAATAGACCACATTTGAATCTGAAAGCCAAAGCTGCCGTTGAAGTTCATGTTTCTGCAATCAATAAGCCTCCACCTCTAACAGAACTACATGTGCTATAAAGAGGAAAAAATGAACTTCTATGCTTTGGTTTCACTGAAACCCATCGAGATGTGCAGATCATACCTACTGTGAACACATTCCTCAGCTGAGCTTCTGGTCTTCTCTTTTGAACATTTTCAGATGTTTCTTTAAAAACACAACACTGCATTTCACAGAGTAAAACTGGTAAATGGGAGTGCTCATAAATCACATGGCAAGGTAAACCAAATCACACCATCAAGCTTGCATCAGTCAGAGAGACTATAACTCCAGTCACGGCTAAAATATGAACCCTAGCTCATGTTACGGCTAAATGTCTACGGAAGACATACACTCTAAATGAGAAACAGTTGTGGAGACACCCCCCCCAACACACACACACACACACACACGCCCTTCGTGCTAAAACGAAAAGCTTCTGCTGTTCCAAAAGCTTCACTCGTGAAGAGACGGTCTCATGTATTTTTCAGCTCAACATTTTGATGCACAACAGGAGAAGAGAATATATGCACTGTCTCTTTAAATCCTTGTTCTTGCTGGAGGCTACCCATCCCCCATTCCCTCAGTGCACCCCCCCCCCCATGCTTCTCTCTCTGTAACCCTCCCTACCTCTCTCTCCATCCCCTCCCCCTCTATCTAACCTTACACCACAGGATCTCTCCATGACAGAAAGCATACACAAATAAAAAGGTACATTGCTGGAAATTAGCCAGTGAGGTGACGTGCTCTTCCATTGCTTTGCGTTGCAATGAAACTAGGCTAAATGTTGGCCGTTTCAGCTCAGAGAGCAATTGTGCATCTTCTCGGTGCCACCCTCCCCCCACTCCCCTCGACCATGTGGCCAAGCCTTTGGAAAAGAAAAGAAAAGAAAAAAAAAGAAAAAAAAGAAAGAAAAATACAGCGCGGCTTACACAAACATATAGACACATCGCACCGTCACCGATTCAGCGGCTATATCAGGCAAGCGGTGTTTATGACATCACCGACGCCAAGTCTTCGCCTTTCTCCATAAAGTAATGTGCACACAAGAAACACATTCAACACAACACGTGTACACCCACGCTAACATGTAACATGGACACAATCATGAACGTGTGGGTGAGCAGGGCCAAGCCTCAGTCCATTACAGCCACCTCCATTTCTTGCACACACTGTGAGGCGTCACAAATATGCATATTAAATGTTCATTTTTTCAATATGGGGGTTGTGATATGACATGCAGTGCAAATACAATATACAATACACTAAAAAAAACTCTTAAAATGTCTGAAGAAGCCCTGACGTGACATAGGTAAAAATACAGCAAAAACTATTAAATATTTATGATTAAATATATACACAAAACACTTGCATCTCACTGTTCTAAAACCTCTGGTGACGTTCCAAAAAGAGAAAAACACAAACGTTTAACAAAAACAAACAACTACCTCAAGGTGTGACAAAACTATTTACCCTTTGTTTAGATTTATTTTAGTGTTTTCTATGACAATTACTTACCATTAATAATTTTCACGTGCATATTTGTCGATGCCAATACATAAAGATTTAACACACAGGAACTGGATCCATATTAAGTAGCACTTAGAGAAATTGACATTTATTTGTAGAGGGATAAAAATGCAGTAAATTAAATAAAATACCAATATTTTATCCCAGCACTCTACTGTCACCTAAACAATCTGCTTTTCTAAAGTAAATAAATAAATCACCAAATACTGGTCTGAAATATTAGATCAATATGAATATCAAATATGAACATCTGTCTACTGCAGATTTTCTTAAGCAAGTGCGAATCCCAATATATTTTTGATATCATCGTGCATCCCTATTACCAGGTGTTGCGGCCTTTTTTGGCAACTAGTGGCACCAAAAATACTCAATTTAAAGGAACGTCCGCATCAAACATGTAATCGTGAAATTTGTCAATCACTGCAACCTTCAACAAACACACCAACCCCAGCCAGATGCTTTTCCAGTAAATTTAGAGCCAAACTGAGTCTCTCATTAATGCACAAGAAGCCAGAGAAAGCAGCACACTGACATAACTGAACAGCAGCAAAGGTAGAGTCATAAGCAGTCAGAACGGCCAGAGAAAGAGGCCTCCTTTGTTTCCTCAGAGGGACGGACTCATGTTTAAAAGGCATACAGCCCTCCTTGCCTTTCACTCCCCACCTCCCCTCCTCCTGCTGCTGCCTTGGAATGCATTCAGCAAAGCCCATTACACAATACAGGCAGCAGCCAAAACATCAAGTTTTATGGGCCCCTCACAGCATTGCAAAACCATTTACAATTCCAGCATCAATGATCTGAGAATGAGTGAGGACACAGCAATGGGATTTGTTGTCATCGTCCCAACATTTGCCCTGCTACTACGCTCCCACTGACCTGCTTTACAATACGAATAGCTCGCGACTTGTACACGAGCCACAGCTGAGGAACTTGGAACAGATCATAATAAAAAAATGATGGATATTTAGGCAGAATATCTGCTGTTGGGCTGCACAATATGGACAAAACACCTTATTGCTACTATATTACTACAAATTGCCATTGCAACATGCCTTGCAATACATTAAAAACACAATGCTGAATTAATGATGTAACATGGCCTGCATTATTTCCGACCAAAACTGTCTGTGTTTTATGAACGTGTGCGATTTGTCGGGACGCTCAGAGTATATAAACATTCAGTGATTGGTAAAAGGCTCATTTGCATATTACTTTCTGTGACATCAGTAGGGGTGCAACAATACGTTCAGTCCACAGTTCGATTTGCGATACTAGGTTCACGGTTTTAAAATTCTTATGACGTTTCTGAACAAATTTCACAAGAAAAATGACTGTGTCCATGTTTTTGTATAGCTCACACACTGGACTTGGTTGTGGACTTGTGCTGACCGCTTGTGAACTCTGGTTTTCAAACAATGCAGCTGCATTAGACGGTATGATTTAGAGAATGCCCACGGTCACATTTTTTGCATAACAATACCGCAATGTCACAATACATTGTTACAGCCCTAGATATCGGTGTTGCGAAGGCTGATGTCATGCTCAGCAAATGATGTGTTGTGGAGCACTAATCTGCTGTAGAAACAGTGTCAGACATTTAATTCTTGCTTCAAAAGTGGAAAAGAAAAGCTAGTGACTCTCAGACCACTTTGAAGAAAATTAGCCCACAGCTGGCAACACACACACTAGCAGTTAACACAGTAATAGCATAACCTGACAACATGAAGATGCAACTCCTACTTCAGTCAATCACTGCTTTGATTTCACAGCTGCTGTAGCCTAATGCAGTACTACAGGACTAAAAGCAGTAACTACACTCATTAGTAACAAATTGTTTATTGCTATTACTATATTCTATTCCTGTTACATTTCATAAATCTACTGCTTTGCTTCATATACAGTCATAGCAGCCTCAGCATCCTCAAAGGCTAGAGAGTCAGTAATCTGTGCAGTATCATTAGACGATGATTGCACAGATATGCCTGTGATTTCAGTTTCAAACAACCCTGCAGCACCTGGAAAGCCCCTCAGAATACTGAAAATAAACCACAGATCATAACTCTCCAGTGCCAAGAGTTTGCCCTGCTGAACATTTCTGTGTGGGAATATTTAATAAAAATGTCTTGTACTAAACATGCTGCCCTGAAAATCATATAAATCATTCTTTATGATCAGTATCAAAGTGCAGCACAGAACACCTCTAAAACTACACACACCATCTTGTTTTAAAGCAAATTATTTTCTATGCCAGCTGGCATGGTTCTCTCTGGGTTAAGCATGACACTGAAACAAAGTACACCATTAAAAAAAAACAAAAAAAACAAAAAAAAAACAACAAAAAAAACAGGTGTTCTAGTAATGAGAATTGGTCATATCTAGAACCGACACCTCAAAGGATCATTCGTATGCTAAAATAATTCTTTACATTGAGATTTTTCTTTTACCAGGTTTGAGCATGTGGATCTTTAAAGAACCTTTCGAATAAAAAGGGTTCCACTATTGTTTAGCGCTGCCATAATTACTTGATTTAAAAAAAAAAACACAGTACATTAAAATTTACATTCACAATTTATAGTTTTAGTGTTTAGCTGGCAATCTGAATGGTAAATATAGAACCCACGGATCATTATAAAGCTGTGTTTAGCAGTCAAGACAGAGCTAATAGCATATAAATGCCTTTTTTTGAAAATCAGTGAAAGAGAGGAAACCCACATCAGCAGGATCTCATGAATGTATGTGTCTGCAGTTACAAATTTTAATCATAGTAACAATTGCCAGATTACTCAATTACTTAGTCCTTAGTCCTGTATTTCCATGCGGCCGGGATAGAAACTGGTACATGGTACTGGTCTGGTCCCATTCAAAAAGGAGGATAGTATAAACACCAAAATACAAAGTCATTTTAAAGGCATTTATATGTGCACTACTTCAAATACCTGTAGGGCCACATGAAAAAGACAAGGACTAAAACAAACCTAAACGTGATCATTTTGACAGCACAAAAATGGCTTTATTTTAGCACCATGTGACCCGAGATTCTCTGTTCCACGTCTAATCCAGACCAACCTAGTCAAGTTATTTCTGCTATATTCTGCTGAGGAAACAAGCGGGACCATTTTGTTAGCTTCAGATAAACGTGGTGATCGAGCTTAGTCTAATCTTTATTGGGAAGGAGGGGGAAAAAGCTGAGGCAAGATATAAATACATGACCCCAAAAATAAACAGAAAGCAGGGAGGTAGGCGCCCCCACTTCTGGAGAACCCCTCCCCCCAGATTCACCCAAACAAGGGGGAAACTGCACAACAAAGCGAGGGAGGGGGGAGTTAAAAAGGCAAACACACATTTTTTTGTACTGCAATAAAAGAATCTGATGGGCTCTCAGTCGAGGCAGACAGCTATGCAGAATGAATGCGCCTTGATCCGACACGTATATGAGGGGAAGGAGCGTAATGGCAGACTGCTGAAACCCTGAAAAGCAGAGAGCACGAGGAGAATCCCCTTTTCCTCCCTTTACGCATGCACCGCACGCGCGTACCCTCCACTCAGCCTTAAAATAACGCATGCATGCAAAAGCCCTCTCTCCACAAAACAAGCCCAGCCTGCGTCCAGACCCGCACACAGCCATGCTGAGCAGTGTGTCAAAGACAGCACACCACCCCTGGCGCAGCATGTGTAGTGTAGTATAGTAGAATGTGATTTGGACGCAGCTGCACACCAGGACCGAGCACCGCGCAGCTCATTAATCCACTCAGTTCCCGCATTGCAATGATGGGATAATGGAGGAGATGATGGAGGGAAGTCTGAAAACAAGCGCAGCATTCACAGCTCTCCGGCCAAAAAAAAAAAAAAAAAAAGAAAGAAAGAAAGAAAAAAAAACTTAAAGGCAGCCCACCCCACCTTCTCCTTTGTGTGCTCCTTCCTTACTCAAAAAATGCCAGGCCACATGACCACGAATAGTAAAGCTCAAATCAGCGGAGGGATTCATTCACACCAGAACCCAGCCCACACACACTGGCTCGGCGTGCACGGAAAATAGAGCACAGGGAAACCCTAAAAGCCTGCATTCAGTCTGCTCTCATCTACTGGACACCGACTGATCAGCCCACGAGGCTGAAGTCGGCTTCTCGTTCCACCTTAAATGGTGCAGCAGTTACATTCTGGCGCCTCAGGCACCAAAATGTACCTGCTGCACCATTTAAGGTGGAACGGAAAATGCGAACATACAGCCAACTTCAGCCCAGCGGTCAATCCCGTCACAATTTCTGCGAAGTGACAGGGCTATGAGGAGGACACACTGGCCCACAGTGGCACGCGCACGGTCAGTAAAGCAGCAGTGGGCCGTATCACCCAGCAGAGTGACCACAGAGTGATTAAAGCCGCATTCCTGCATCTGCCTCCCGATCACGAAACGCTTTTTCGACATCCTTTCACGGCACGTGAGCTCAAAACGGAGTCTCCAGCACGCGCTGTGGCTCTTAAGGACTGTTTTGCCCCCAGCTGTAGCCCGCAGGGGTCGTTACTAACAGCTAAATAAAACACGCAGAGAGGATATAAAATGTATACATAAAAAAAGGGAAAAGCACGAGCTTACCTGCACAGAAAGTTCCCCAAAGAAGTGCAAAAGTCAGCCAGGGAGCGAACATATTCCTCCGTTTAAGAACAAACACACCGGATTTTCCCCCTTTTTAATCTCCCTTCCTTCGCGAACATTTAAAGCGGTGGTCGGGGGGGAGGAAAAAAAACAACACAGACACACATGCACCGAGCGAGCGAGCGGACTGGCCCAGCACGGCCTCTGCTGCGCGCGGAGCTCCGAACGCGGTCAGGAGTTTCACAGCGCGGGCGGATCCATCAGGAGGAAGAAGAGAATAACAGAAAACGGAGAGAAAAACGGGGGAAGAGTCAGTCTTCGAGCGGGTCAGTCCTGCGCGCGGGGAGGAGAGAAGCGCCCTGTGTGTTTCTCTTCTCCGCCTTCACCGTCTCTCTGCCTGTGTGTGTGTGTGTGTGTGTGTGTGTGTGTGAGAGAGAGAGAGTGAGTGAGTTAGTGTGAGTGTGGCTCTGGCGAGGACCCCGTCGGTCGGTGTCTCTGTCTCTCTCTCTGTGTGTCTCTGTCTCTCTCTCTGTGTCTCTCTCTCTCTCTCTCTCGCTCTCGCTCTCGCTCACTCTCACATACACACACACACGCACGCTGAAGACAGTCCAAAATGGCTCCTGATGGGGGAGGGGGAGTGGGGGAGGACCCGGATGTTGCACTACAAAGGGAGGAATGCAGGGAGCAGGAGAGGGAGCAGTGCTGTACTCCATATACACACTATACCACATATAGCAACAAACCAGGGAAGAGTAGCGCATAGAGCAGCTTTAAAGATCATACATCAATACGTGTTATCATTTTTATTATTACTATTATTGTTAACAAGAAAAAATAAATAAAAGACATTCTCACACAGACAAACATGTATATGTAATGTGTGTTTTTTTTTATTTTGTTTTTCCTTTTTTTTTCAAATAAATACATTTATTTTTTAAAAAAAAAAAAGAATTTGTGCACTAAAATTTGCAGCAAAATATTCAATTTAAGTTGGTTTCCTGTAGACGCTGTTTGATGTGAAATACACTGTTCTAGAGAAACTTGTGCCTCACATTCACAAGGTGGTTATGAATACACTGCCTGAGACACAGTTGTGAGATAAGCTTGTCTAATACAGCATGACCATTAAGTACAAGTTACTCATTTTTCAGGAGATATTTCTGATCAGATGTAAGTGGATGTAAAATAATACACTTGTATACGTGACAGGACAGAAGTTTTCAAAACTGGAGTTCAAAAAGATGTTTATATGTACATGTGTGTTGGGATTCCTAACAACTGTGCAACCTAACAACCAAAACTTTCACCATTATAAGAGCAGTACCTCGAACACCAGCTGCTGGTGTTCTCAGAGCAATGGAGTGACCACCCCAGAGTCCAGACCTCAACATCACTGAATGTGTTTGGGATCACTGGAATTGTGAGAAGCAAAAAATGCAAACAACTTCAAAAGACTGAACTTTGGAGGTGTGGAAAAATATCCCTACATATTTCTTTAAAAACTGAAAACAAGTGTCCCGAAAAGAATGGAAGCTGTAATAAAGGTAAAGTGTGGACACACTATACACCACAGAGTCTGAAATGATGTAATTTTTAGTTAAAAACATGTTTTTTGCTTTTTGCCTGATGTTTAAAAAAAGTTATACTTAATGGCCATTTTGACTGAAAATGAAATAATTGGAGGGTGGTCTCTGACCTCTGCACAGCACTGTACATGTGAAGTGTTGTAATCCAAAACAGCCCCCATAAAAAACATTTTGTTTCTAGTTTACCTTTTTTTTTTTTGCCGTTATCAACATTAAATATAAAACTCAAAATACACCTGAAGGCTTGCTGGACATTTGGATAGTAAACAGATATATTTGCATTGTAGAAATTGTGACCCTGGTACCTACCGTTATAAAGAAATCTAAGTCAGTAAGTTTCTCTATGATGAACAATTTTGCATCAAACCACTCTAACTGACTATTGAATGTTCCACCAATTTTTAAAAAAATCAGTGAAATTCCTCTTTATATAATCAATGTATTTGTTAAAAGTGCAGGGGTGTCAAAGAAAATACCCACAGAAATGACATATCACTACCATAGTACACTACCATAGCCTACATAAAATATGAAATCAAACTATTCCATTCCTAATATACTCCACACGAAGCACACTGAACACGACTGTGATGATGACAATAATGCACTTTTATTAAGCTTATCATGAAAGAGGCATATTGATTCAATCATTACTATCACAAGGTTAACTGTGTGTGGAACATACATTCATATAAGACAGGAATGAAAAGTAAAACTGATGCTAACATGATCAAAAGCGGCCTGGGAGTCTGCAAAAAGCATTCTTTAAAATTTGCCTTGGCATATTGTTATCGATTTCTGCGGAGGACAGATTCTACATAGAGGTTTAACGTAATGAATGTTGATTTAAGAATAACCCCAACATATGGCAGCAGTGTAACTAATACGCCGCAATTATTTTCCCCAGCAAGATGTGAAAGCAAATGTTTCTCTTTCGTCAGCCGTTGGCCTGCAGAGGCCTGAAAAACAAGCGAGTGAGTTTATGGGAGTATAAACGTTCACTACTTTAATGGCATATGGAGATGGTTCCTTATTAGAGCATCTGAGCTATGCCAAATAAATCTACATTAGCGCAATCCGAGTTGCGCCGTCCCAGGCAGGGCCCCGGCTAGGCTGAGCCTGCTGCAAGCGCGCCTGCTTATTTCTCACTGTGACAGCAGCAACATTAGAGTAACTGAGAGCAGCCGCTTTTCAAAGCGAACACCGCCTCACTAAGACTGAGCAATGAGTGACTCGAGTGCCTGGTCCAAAAAATCTGTTAAGTAGGTCTGCCAAGGAGCACTTAGCCAAATAAAAAATATGACAACCTGGGTAGAGTCGTTAAATAGCCCACACGATTCAACACAAAGCTAACAGTCGGACTGATATATTCTTTGGCTTCACTTCCAGTCTCAGTCTCTTTTAGGAAAGTGGAGGCATTGATCGAAGGTCCTCCGAGCTGAGCGCTGGCTGGAGATTTGGTAATCACTGAAGACCGTGCAATATCCTCCCCGTAAATCTGTGAGCAGGGCGAGAGCTGAAATGGTGTGCACTTTACTGCACAGCATGTACCGCAGGCCTTGTGATATTAGGAGCAGCATGGCCTTCCAAGGCGAATTCACATGCGCATCTGTACATTTCCTATTGCTGCTGTAGCACTGCCTCCATCCACACCGCTGCCTCCAGCAGATTGCTGTTTCATTAAGTCACAGTGGGCACATGGGAAGAGTATGTTGGTATAGGATGGAAGAAGAAGGTGAGAGTGATCGTGGCCATGGAAGCCGTGTACTGTTGCGTGGGCTGTTGTAAAGATGGCCTAAAGAATTTTCAAAAAGTGTCTTTAGTAGGGCAAATTTTCAGGCACGTAATCTGATAAACCCATTAACGAATGTTGTGCACGTTCCTACTAGAGATTTTACTGCTGATTATTTTAGTAGTTGAGTGAACTGCAGATTGCTTAGATGATTAATGATTAAAAAAGTTTAAAAAGTTAAACGATAAAATGAAGTTAAAACAAGGACACAATGTCACTGA
The DNA here is from genome assembly GCA_023558415.1 of Piaractus mesopotamicus. Lineage (NCBI taxonomy): Eukaryota > Metazoa > Chordata > Actinopteri > Characiformes > Serrasalmidae > Piaractus > Piaractus mesopotamicus. The sequence goes on from JAILXH010027259.1 coordinate 17,441, forward strand.
TAAAAAGAAACAAGAGATATTTCATTGCCAATAGCGCCCCCTTGCGGATATTCTTCAGCATGCTAAACATGAGTGAGTGAGTGAGTGAGTAAGCGAGTTACAAACCATTATAAACTGTACCTTTCAGGGTTCAAACACTGTTGCTGTGGTGGTGCTGTCAAGGGCAGGTCTTCAATACCTATAGTTAGGAAACATGATTATACTTCATTCTGTTGTAGCTATATTTATAAGCTGCACTCACTCCATATACCCTGTCTTGACAGGCTTTTTATTTTATGTTTCTGTTTTAAAAGAGTCCACATATGCCACTTTCTCCTAAGAAGTGAATGTAGCATGCCTCATTTAACACATTACCTCATTTACAATGTTGTACCATGTGGGCCAAAAATGTACCTGGACAGTATCCTTTTTCCTGACAGAGTACTTCATGTGCCTGGTCATATTAAACATGCTAATATATGAAATAAAAGACAAAAAATCTTGTTCTCGGTTAATCTTCTATCAAAATATAATGACTCTTGCCCCCCTCTAAAACATCTTCTGATGTTTCATTATGTCACCACACACCAGCAGGATGGAAAAATAATATTGACCAATAATATTATATTCACCTCCTTCTTCCATCACCCTCACCTATCATTGAGAGAAACACTCAGCTTGCTCTGAGACCCTCCCTGAGACCATGTTTCACAGTTCGGAAAAAAGATGCATTATGATTTCTGCTTCACATTGACTTTAACTGAATGATAATAAACCATCAATAGTCTTTAAAAAAAATTCCAAAATATTTCATTGAAAAGATTAAGATCTCTCGTTACAATAAAAGAGAAATATGCATTAGCCTCCTGTAAATTGCAAAATAATCACGACCAATTCATTGTGAAGGTAAATTTGAATTGATCATTCAGTTTCATTGATAGTTTAGTAGACTAATCCTGACAGCCCTAGTTCCAACGCATGGTTAACCTGGATGGTGATGTTTTTCAGCAGCCCATCTACTCCACAGTTTGCATTTGTTGATTCTCTGCTTCAGCCTCAACCAGCACCATCAAAGAGGCAAAGAAGGTAATATACTGCCTCTACCAGCTCTGCAGTCCCACTTATAAAAAAATAACACACCTCTCCCCCCACGGCTGCCCCTTGTGCGTCAGACTCGATCGAAACAAGCCCGCATTGCCTCTCTTTTTCCACCGCAATAAAACTTGTGCAGTGGGAAATGACTTGGATGCCACCCAAGTTAATGGAATCTTGACTCTTAAAATGTCTTGAAAGCCATGTAAAAACAGGTGCCGCGGTTACTATGGCAACCCCAGCCCGAAAGTTAATCCTGATTTTTTCCCCCCAAAAAATGCAACATATGCTCCCCAATTAACGCACATCACCATATTCGGCATTGGCACATTCGAGGCAGTTGTGATTCAGCCGCTTGCAGTTCAAAAGAACCGTGTGACTGAACAAACAAATTTAGCCTCCAAAGACTGGAAGACATTAATTTCACATTTATTTCTGCCATTAATCCTCTTTGTGCTTTACGAGCAAGTCTCTAAGATATCACTGTGATTAGGCATGGTCTGAGGACTAGAGTCAGAACTAAGTGTAAGACTAATAGTACTAGATATGGTGTTAATATCAGGATTAGAGTGCGGATAAAGTTTAAGTCTTGGGTCAGTTTAAGTTAAAACTGTATGAGTAACTACTTCATACTACTAAGCACTACATTTCCCAGCTGCAAATGATCGTTTCACTTCACCAGTTTTAGTGAGGGTGAGCAATATGAGAATGTTATTGTGATAAATTGTCATAATACTCCCTTCCAAGTATGAATATTGTCAGTGCAGAACAACTGCATATATCATAAAGGCAATTTTAGATGAATTATAAAGTGTTCACATCAACAAGTATAGAGTAACTGCACAAACAGCTAAATCACAATTGATTGGATGTCAGCCCAATTTGTCAGTATCCTGTTTTATTTATTTATTTTTAGAAAGTCATATATCATGAGACATATTATGTGTAGTGAAAATGCCTTCAAGTAGTGCGATTTTATATTTCAGTTTCCCTTTTTATAGGTATTTTTTTCACCACATTGCAAGGCAGTTTGATTGAAGCCAATGCTAATGACACAGCGCTATGTTTAGATTGGTAACAGTCATATTATTATTACATAATATCATTAGGCCACTGAACTTCATGTTTAGATGAGCAGTCCCTGCGCAGCAGCTGTTAGATGAGTGGTCCCAAAACAGCGCCACAATTAACTGCTTTCAGTGAATGATAATTGACACCTTGGATGTTTTATTTTTTTGGACATTATATATTTATATATTTACATACACACACAGGGACCACTTTTTCATTTACTTAATTTACAGTCAAAATGGCCATGAATAACAAATTATTCATTTTGTTTATATAATTCCTCAAAAGCCTCCAATACTAAGTATATTATCAAATCTGTCGTTTTTAATTTGTCCACTCTGCTAACACTTTAACTCTTTCATCCTTCCAGTCTTATAAACGACCAGTTACAGCTGCGTCCTCGCAACAAAAGCTGTTCAGAAAAGACTCACTGACGTTACGTTCCCCTTCAAACAGACACTACCATTCACACAAGCAACTACCCAAACACACCTCAGCTGCCTTGTAGATTTCTCTTTCACATGGTTCTGAAATGGCTAAATGAGATGCTTCTAAGGGGTTTAGATATGAAATAATCCACCTGTATAAGGAAGAAGAAAATGTCAAAATTATGCATTACAATACATAAAACAAATATTCCTGCAGATTACTTTGAGAAAAACTGAAAGCAAGTCTCCTAAAAAGAATGGAAGCTGTAATAAAAGGCAAAGAGTGGACACATTAAATACCGCAAAACATAATATTACGTTTTATTTACTTAATAATTAATTATATTATTAATTAACCTTATTAATATTTGTGTTATTTTTATTTTCTGCTTGTTTTATAATCGGTACATTCATTTTTTAACTGGAAAATAAATAAATGAAAGGATGTTTGGGACTTTTGCACAGAAAAGTATATAGTTAGTAGACTTACAGATTAAGGTCTTGATATAATATGTACTATATATTAGCAAGCCATTGTGATTAACAGATCGGTACACATCCGTGGAAAAAAGACACTGTCTTACACAAACACACACACACACACACACACACACACACACACGCACACACACACACACACACAAGCCTTCCCTGACGGTGAATGGCACATAAGTGGGATATTTCTCGGAGCATTGATTCCAGCCTGCTGCAGGCTGTGTCGTGATACAATGTGGAGGATGGAGAGGCTTATGAATCAACAATGTGCTCTGTGGAGGACAACTGAGAGGGTCAGCTCCACAAGCAGGAACATTAAAGAAATAAATCCAAATGCATATGTGCAGTGCATACTGTATAAGTGCAGCAAGGGCGTTTGGTCAAAGCTGTATCAATACAGCTGTGCTTTATCTGTCAAACATGGCAGGATAACATTCAGCATCCAGCACTACAAATCATACATGGTCTGAGCTTTTGAATATGTTGAACGCAACCTTCACCATCTGCTTCCTTTCGGTTCCTTTCACAGCAGTGAAATACAGACCATGCATTTTTTTGGATTTTTACATTTAACAGTACACCTCGAATTTTATTTTGACCACTAAATTAGTGCATATTATGTTAAAGCCACAAGAGTCTGTGTGTTACATCGATTTTATCACAGATAAGGGTGTTATTAGGGTATTACTAAAACCCCCTTATGTAGGGCTGGATTTATTGGCTCTAGGCAAGAAGACAGAAATGGAGCCCCCTGGATGCACATTTTAATTTTGATGTCTTGGCAGGTGAATTCAACTGAAGACATATCTAGTCGATATATCTAATATTTCTCATATTGAGAAGAATATTCTAAGATTGTTATTTAACTTCTTTTCTGCCAAATAATGGGATCATTTTGTACAGAGTAAGGCAGAAGTAAAATAATGAGTAATAAGATGACTTTTTCCAGGAAGAAATAAGTAATGTAATCCTATTACATTTGGAGAGAAATAATTAATAACCTGTAATGGATTCCTTTTTTTTTTTTCAATTATTACCTCAACATTGGCACTATCTATATTAATATTAGCGCTAGCATCATGCTGAGCCTGTGCAGCACTGCTCTACCTGAAAAGCAAAGTTAGCTTTGGGAGTGTAGAAATAAACCTGATGCTTTCTTCCCTCTTTTTGCATTTCTCTGCTGCACTTGGATAACTTTATTTGATTTTCCCTCTCAACACCCAGAAAATCACACTGAAGAAGCTCCTCTGCAACAATCGCTTAATTGCCTCGTTCATACCAGTGTGTCTTTATGCATTTGTGTCATTATATAACGACATGGAATTAAACATAACCAGGGGTGGCACTGCACCGCAATTACAGAAAATAGTCGACACCATCGCAAGTAACAGCTATTTTTAAAATGTGTACACACACACATATGTACACACACACACACACACACACACGCACACACACACACACATATACACATACATATATATTGCTGTTGTTGGAAGAAAACCTCGTATCTCCAAAATGATAACTTTACAGGAGAAGGAAAAAACCTGCTTTACTTTCAATGTAAGTCAATGGAACCAGACTTTTTTCCAATAAAATCACTGTAATGCACAACCTCAAGTGGCTTTTTACTTTTATAAAATGGCAGACAACATACAATATGACAAAATGCAGAATTTTCCAATAAGTAATTTAAGTAATAATCAAAATAAACAATTATTCTTTTAAGGAATGTAGAGTATGTGACTGTTACCAAGCAAACATGGACCACCAAAAGAGGACAAGAATGTTCATTCGCCTATCACCGTATATTGCAATCATTTCTTTGAAACCTTGAAACCTTTAAAACAAACTGTTTAGCACCTCTATGCATTTTCCGGTCTTACATTAACCTCAGGCTAACAGTGTTGTGTGTCCCTTTTCCCCATGCTGAGCCTGAGTGTCAAATGGTTCCCTACTCCTGTAGATAGTGCACTATGTAGGAATTAATATACTGGCTCCTGCACCCAAACAGTGCATAATATGATAATAATATAAATGATAATATTAATATCTTTATATATTTTCATACCGCTGGCAGCTCAAAGTGCTTTACAGACAGGTGATAATATTTTACAGTAATAGACCAGACAAGGACAGATCAAGTTAAAAAGAAATACCAAAAGTTGAAAGTGGAACTGATTCCTACAGTTTGGCAACACAATAACTGAAAGAGGCCTCTGCACATTTTCTGTATTTTATGGAAGAAATTTGCAGAAGGTCAGTATCTGCAGCTCTACGAAGCTCTACGATCTCATGTTGGAACATAAACAAGACAGACATTCTGTGAGGTACACAGGTGCTAGGTTATTTAGAGCCTTAAAAACTAGTAGCAGAACTTTAAAACATGGAGGTAGCCTGTGCAGTTCTTTCAAAAGGGGAGAGACATGTGCTGTGGATGTGTGCTGTGGCATTTATAAGTTGTAGAGGATGTTTTGTTTTCTTAAGAAGTCCAGTAACAAGAGCGTTACAGTGATCAACTCTGCTTGTATGAACAACGCATGAACAAGTTTCTCTGCATCGCTCTGAGATAGAAAAGGCCAAGCAATATTCCTCAAATAATAAAAAGCTACTGTCATGACTGCATTTACATGCGGGATAAAGCAAAGCCCAAAGTCTACGATTACACCTAGGTTTCATACATCAGGTTTGGTATACAAAGCTAAAGAACCGAGCTTCTGGTACACACAGCCAGTAAACCTGTCTTCAGAGTCTTGATCATCAGAAGGAATCGACATGTATAATTGTGTGTCACCTGCACAGCTATGAAAATTAATATTATGCTTCCTAATGACATCACCTTGAGGTAACATGTACAAAGAGAAGAGCAAGGGCCCTAAAACTGAACCCTGTGGGACTCCACAAAAAATGTCAAATCTCTTCGATGAATGATTTCCAAGTGAAACCAAGAATTGTCTGTCCATTAAATATGATTTAAACCATTCCACAACTGTGCCTGAGAGGCCTACCCAGTATTCAAGGCGGCACTAAGATCCAGTAAGACCAAAACAGAAGGTTTTTTGCATCAGCGTTAACCCTGAAGTCATTCACCACACAAACCCATGGTGTCTCAGTACTATAGTTAGGACAAAAACCTGATTAAAACTTCTCATATAACTTGTTTGATATTAGACACGCATTTAATTGTTTGAAAGTAACTTTTTCTAAGACTTAGAAGATTAGAAATTGGTCTACAATCATTTAGTAAGGAGGGATCCATGCTACTCTTTTTCAGTAGGGGCTTCACCAGGGCAGCTTTAAAAGCGTTTGGAAAAGCATCTGTTGACAGAGAAGCATTTACAATAGTTAAGACATCGTTTTGAACACAATCAAAAACCATTTTAAGGAGTGAAGCAGGAATAGGGTCAAAATCACACGTGAACAAATTCAATGTGTTTGTAACAGTAAGCTCCTGACGACTGACAATAGAGAAATATAGCTAACAAACAGTAATTTGGGATTCAGCCACACCCACACTGAACAAATAGTGCATTACATGGGCATAGAGGCTAAAAACATAGCACACATTAGACATTGCTTAAGGCAGATCTTCCTAAAGCACAGACATTTGAAGCATATAAGAAATACCGCAGTTTTACAGTGAAAAGTATGTAGCGAGTTTAAGTCAAAGCCTGTGACATTAATGGAGGAGTTGTTTAGTTTGTTAGTTAGCTTATCAGACTAGTTGTAGTTAAGATATTAGTGCAGTAATACAGAATTCAGTTGTAGTGGGGCTGTCATAGGTTTGCATATATCGAGCTTTTTACAAAGGCTTCCAACACATCTCAGCCAACCAGATTTTAGGACCAGAATGCCAATTTTATAAAGAATTATTAAAGTCAATAAGATTCTAATGTTTCATAATGAAAGCAGTTAAATGGCCACTTCATCCCCACACATCAATGCATTTTTACACCACAGTGTTGATTTACTTCCTTAGACAAGCGAGAGAATGAAGCGTCCTAGGAATAAATGTCCTAGCCTGATCCAGCCTTATTAAACGCCTTTTAAATTCCTTAATTCATAAAAAAAAAATGAAAGTGTCACGTCCTACCTCCTTTTTCAGAGGTTGCGCAGATGAAACCTTTATAAGAAGACTGAATTCAGTCAAGACTGAATTCATGTCCCTGAGTGCATTGGCCCTGCAGTCTTCATAAATATGATGCATGCGTCTGACTTAAGGACACCTTTGAAGTATTGCACAAAATTCTGTTGGGGTTTGATGTAAACATTATGTCTGGTGAAGCTCAGACACAGAGCAAGAGCCTGACTACTGCCCTGGTGCTTCAGCTTTAGATGTGACAAAGTGAAGAAAGCGTTTTATCTGTTTATTCACTTTTTAAGTTGCAATTTCATTAGTTTAACTGTTTAACTGTTATGGGTGTTTATTATAGATGAAGTTTTAGGTTACACAGGAATGGCTAGCAGAGGTAACCAAAGTTACTGTGCAGAGACTGACATTGGACTGATCTGATGCTCTGCTAGCCAGAAGAACTTTAGCTATCACTAAACTGCCACATCCATCCAGCCTTGACTAGGGAATTAGATTTTTATTGTGTATTATCTTCAAGAATATAGACCACAAAGCTCATCCTCTGAAGTATGAAAGAGCTGTGTGATAAAGTCCAAGTTCACATTTAATCTATGTCTAGACAGCTGGCACATATTGTATGTAAGAAATGAATATATCCATTAGCACTTACAACAGGCTTATTTATTAATATATCTGCATGCGCATTTTTCATAACCACCATACATTCATCATCATATACAGCCTATACTACTGTATCTTATTCAGCCTTTTTAACATCTTTTTCACAGTTTACTGTATAATATTACCGGTAGAACCCAAGCAGGACTATTTTTCTTCATTTCGAAATACTTTGATCCGTTTGCAGAAAGCACTTATATTGATGTCCATACTGGTCCCTTTGGACATAATAACCGAGGTGGGAGCATCATAGTGATTCATAACAGTGGGCTTGTGTCAATATTTGAGGATAGAAAAATCAAAGGCAATATCATGAGCAAACATTGAATCAATCAGGAGCTGTTCTCTGACAGCATCCCTTACCCATTGACTTAAGCCCCTCATTTGTTATGTAAATAGGAGTTCATCAGTATGCGTCATCTGAAACGAAGTCAAACTTCTGCTTTTGTAAAGCTGAAAGCGGATCGTGTGGAAAAACAGCTGTTGCAGTTGACTTGGGATAACTGCTCAAGGCTGCTTGGTCAAAAGGCCGAGGAGCAGAGAATGAAAAGCATTGTTCATAGGTGTGCTCACCAGGAAGACGAAATGGTACCTGGTGGCTGCAATGAAGTGGTACCTGGTGCTATCCATGCTCGGCCTAAAAGTTCAACCTAATGAGAAGTTGTAGTGTTCAGGTACAGTGTTGATTGCTTTTGGTTTGAATCAAAAGGTTTAAAACTTTTAACTTTTTTTGGAGAATTGTCCTGATTGTAATCAGGATTTTTTCCCCCATGGTGTATAGAAACCTATAGCCAACCAAGCTCTCCCATTGCTTCCAAGTTAAACTACTAGCTTAATTAGGAACTGACAGTGGAATCAACCCGTCACATTTTGATTTACAGTGGATGGGAGCAATTTTGAGAGAGAAAACGTCTTTCCAGGTCTTGTGGAAGTATTAAACACCACATTATGAGTGGTAACCTACCCATTAGTTGTCTGTCAGCTGTTAGAAATCCAAAAAAGCGGCTGCTGGTCTATGTCAGGAGCCATGGTTGAACTGCAACATATCAGGTAAAATATATGTTAATGGTTTTTACAAGCTAAAAGAAAACAAGTAAAATGTAAAAAAGTCAAGTCAAGTCAAGTCAAAGTTTATTTATATAGCACGTTTTACAACAGGCTTTGTCACAAAGTGGCTTTACAGAAAAAAAAAAACCATGTCCGAGCCCCCATGAGCAAGCCATAACAGCAGAGAATGAGATTTGACCATCAGTATAAGATATGAAAAAGGGGAAAAGCAGAAGTAGCAATGTCTATTAAAAAATGCAACAGTATCACCAGAAAGGTCAGTTTATGCAGGTGAGGTTTGTACAGCATTGTGCAGCAAAAGTTCGATGGTGGCCATACTGACCAGAAGGCTGGCAAGCAGTGGGCACCCAATCAGGGCAAATGAAGCAACAGCATCAGACTGCACAGGATGGGCAGTTATCCAGCTCCGTCAAAGAAACTCAGGCAGTTAGTTCTGTCAAGAGTGACTGATTACAGTATACAGTGTTATATGTAATGTCTATGTTTAATTGAGAATGGGCAAAAAAGGTATTGTATGTCAGTGTTAGCTTAGCACTAAGACAGTAATAGAAATCTCATAAGGTGCCAGCAGAAATTAGCATCATAGAGCCACAGTCACTATGAAAGAGCTTGTTTGTGGGCGGAGCATGGAGAGGTAAATTGCTTTACCAGTCTTGCGAGATATTTCCATACCTGGGTGTTAGCTATCAAAAGACCTAAATTCACACTTATAAAGATAGTGGGAGTGATCTGACATCAGAACAGGTGGACTAGGCCTGTAAACAGCCTCTGGATCTGAAAACCAGGAGGAGGCAGCGATTGCATGTCCATAGCACGTAGGCCAGCTGATTTATGGGTTAGCACCCTCTTCAGACAGTGTCCTTAGGGGACGATGTGCCGCAGTGTTCTCTAATGGCCCAGCCTGATGCTTCCCATCTTCTGCCCCACAACACGCAGCGCCACACAACACAATGCCAATTTAAAAAAATGCCCCTCCTCAAGCATGAAATAGCTTACCAGAGGGTTCGATGAGTTACTGAGGACTCAGATCAGTGTAAATTGTACCATTAACTCACTTTATCACAATCACGATGACTTTATAGAAGAAAAAAAACACATTTTTTTCCATGAACTACATTTTGCATGTTTTTATTTCCAAAATAAAACCAAATAAACTAAACCTAATTGTAACACAGCAAATTTTCCAAGTAAGTATTTGACCTATGATATTGTTTCTTCCATTTCTAATATGTTTAGTGATTAAAAGTACAGCAAATGAAGATGAACACACACAAATTTGAGGTAATTTCTAGGACTGTTAAATGTATGCAAACATAGGCTTTAGTGGTTGCATTTTTTGGCATTATTTACACAATTCACACAGTCCCATTTACTCCATTATAGATATGTAGATGCACCGGAGATGCCCAAGTCCTTGTTCTATGACAGTTTTAAGATAAAACTTTGGGCTACAATGTACTTTTTAAAAGCCATTAATGTTTTTTTAGGGTATAATAATAGAACATACTAAGGCAAATTAGACCCCAAAGGATGTTTTTTTCTAATGTACCACTGTCATCTATAAAACTGACATCTGTAAAACTGTAGGTTTCTCTACAATGAACCGCTTCACATCATAACACTCTGAATGACTAGGTTTACATCTCGATGGCTGAATTATGCATACATTTTTTTCAAAATTGGTGGAATTCCCCTTTAAGTTGCATGTAACTACTTGATGTAATATTTTTAAGTAAATTCAACATTTCATTTTTTTTTAAGTGTGGTTGCAATTTTTCCAAAATCCACACCAAGCATCATTAAAAAACACAAAAAAAATCACAACACATGCCAAACGCAGGCAAACTGGCCAAGAGGAACAGTGGTCACAAGCTGAAGATCTCGGACAGGGATAGACGGACACTTAACCTGAGAGCTGCTAAACACCACAACATTATAGTTTCAAAGAACATCAGAATTGAAGAAAAGGAATATCTTTGACTCAGTCTTAACAGAAACACTGTTCTTTACCACGGCAGGTGTATGTTTGGCAAAAGACCAAAGATGTCTTCAATCCACACTGTCTGTTGCCAAATGCTGAACATAATGGTGCAACTGTACTTGCATGGGCAGTATCTCTAAGAAATTGTTAGGTCTGAGGGTCTGATGACTGCTGTGTGTGGTCATACAGTGGACAAAGAATATGATGTTTTATTAGAAGACAAAGTGCGCCCTGTGGTGCACACACTGCTACCTTGAGATGTTCTCATGTTCCAAAAAGATAACAAGTGGTGCCATGAACACCATGAAGCCAAAGGCCTTGCATGACATTGACATTACAGCTAAACATGATTTAAACTAGAGGCTTGACTTCTGGGAGCGTCTAATATCCCAGAGTAGCTCTGTGTAGTTCAGTGAGAGGAGCTCAGTGATTAGTATCCTTGAACACCACAGATGCTGCAATATTGCACAATGTTTCATTAGTAAAAACAAGTTGAGCATGTACCATATGCCTAAAGTGTCAGAGTATTCAGCTAGGCATATCTGCAATTTGAAACATGCAGTAACATCAACAGATGTTGAAATCAACATCATGCAAGGCTAGTAAGTAAGTCCAGATAGCAGCTCATCAAGTCCTTTGGAAGAGAAATTCAGAGAACAGCTGATTACTGCTTACACATATACGTACATATATATTATATATACACATGTATACATATATACACACATACATACACACACACACATATATATATATATACACGCACACGTAAGTATGTACATATGTATATGTACACCGACCGGCCACTTCATTAAAATCACCTCTCTGTATGAACACTCATTGACCATTTTATCAATTCCATTTACCATATAGGTGCACGTTGTACTTCTACCAGACACAGCAGTGCTGCTGGACTTTTTAAACACCTCAGTGTCACCGCTGGACTGGGAATCATCCACCAACCAAAACCATCCAGCCAACAGCGTCCTGTGTAAAGCGTCCTGTGACCCCTGATGATGGACTAGAAGATGACCAACACACTATGCAGCAACAGATGAGCTACTGTCTCTGACATCTACAAGGTGGACCAACAAGGTAGGAGTGTCTAATAGAGTGGACAGTGAGTGGACACAGTGTTCAAAAACTC
>JAILXH010027268.1:0-13467 GCA_023558415.1 Piaractus mesopotamicus
TGTGCTTTACACCACTCCAGACAACACTTGGCACTGTGCATAGTGATCTTCCAACGTACAGTTCTTGTGCTGATATTGCTTCAAGAGGCAGTTTGGAACTAGTGAGTGGTACTTTGGAACTAGTGTAGTGAGTGACGCTTCAGCACTAGGCAGCCCCGCTCTGTGAGTTCGCTGTGTAACTAAGCTGTTTTTGCCTTTACTTACAGTTGACTGGGGAAGATCTAGCAAAGCAGAAATTTCATGAACTGATTTGTAGCAAAATTTCTGTGTGACACATTTTATTGTCAGTGTTTGTCTATGAAAGTTGCATGGCTATGTGCTGGATTTTATAGATCTGTTGGAAGTGACTGTGGCTGAAACACCTGAACTCTACAATTATTACTTTTGGCGATATAGTGTATTGAAATGCACTGATGTACCAATAATGTGTCATGACCTGCATCATTTTGAGGAAAATAATTTCCTTTTTTTAGAGTACATGAATGCCTTGATTCAGTGCATCTTGACTGATCCTGTGTCCACCCCGATAGGTACCGTTCTCCTGCCTACCATGTCCAGGCCTGGTACGACGAGGTGAAGGACTACACCTACCCTTACCCCCACGAGTGCAACCCCTGGTGCCCCGAACGCTGCTCTGGACCCATGTGCACGCACTACACCCAGGTGAGCGTTTGTGAAACAGCTTCTTTAACAAATAAAGAACCAAGAGGAACTAATGTTTTGATAGTGACCTTATGGTATTTGCGTGTCAGTAACAGTAGGACCCAACTAATATGAAAGTTCTGTGGTTGATAGAGTTAAACATTCTGAAAACTGATCATATGACCAATAATAACCAAAAATGTAATGTGTGTGTTTATATAGGCCTACTGTACAAATTTGTCAGCATTATCAGCCCAGTCAGGCTTCAATTAATAGCCTTATTGCTCAATTCTGATTTTGTTTTTGCTCCCTTGATTGTTTCCTGCTGTGAAAGTACCCACATGCACTTAATTTTTTTTTAAATCAATAATATCACATGCCTGACCCACATATTCACATGTGACACTGGAGGATGACGACAGTCATGTGGACACTGCACAGTGAAGAGTAATGTGAAAATAAACACATGAATTCTGATCTGACAGTTCTCATTAGTTGCATTTCTTAAATCTAATTACAAAAGATCTCAGTTGAGCCTTTGGCTCTAAAAAGATCTGTAATTTAGGCAAAACAAAAATCAGGACATTCAAGCCTGTAATTTTAACGCAGCCTTCTCCTGCGTGGGGCTCTCCCCATGGTCATTTTAACAGGCAGCATGTGTGACCTGCGCACGTGTAGAGGTAGGGATTCCGGGCCTTTTCCTAAAAACAACATGTGCACTGCAGGCCTGACCTCTGGTGCTCATTAGCAAGGGAGAAAGAAAAGAGAGAGCAAAGAAGGATGGCACAAAAAAATAGGTCTGGCTCTGTGAATGGAAGGTGTCATACATGTTTTTATATCTTTGTGGAAAAATGAGGAAAAACTTATTATGGGAAAAACCCTTTTAATCCTAAGCTTCTCCATGTAGCTACTGCGACTTATTTGGTAATGACTGTGCAAATAATGGGCCTACATGTCGTCATCATCGGAACAATACCTTATATCTCCATTTATTTCATTTTTCCTCGTCTTTTTTCTTTTCCTTTTTTGCATTTTATGATGAATGGACTGATAGAAAAGCTCCAGAATTACTGTTCTGACAGTGATTTTATAGACCCTTAATGTTAAAGGTGTTTAACTTAAATCTTCCTAGTTAGGGATGCAAATTTTTGGCAGATTCTTTTGACTAATAACCGACAGTCATTAGTCAGCTATTGATCACCCATCGCAATAACAATTATGAAGCTATATGAAATTCTTGATATACACATGCTTATGAGTGCACGCGTCAACTGAAATCTCTCTAAAGCATAAAAACATGTATATGAAGTAAACAGCCCCAAATCTTCATAAGAAGGGTATGTATAAATCAAGAGGCTGAGAACTGTGTGTTCATAATTATATGACCAAAAATTAAAAGGTTGATGAAATGACTGCAATATTTAATAATGAGATACGGAAATGTCTATATTCTTATATTCAAAGAAAATGGATAAAACAGTTGTCTCGTCGCTTGCAGATGTCGTTTACTGGAATAGAAATGAAATGAAATCACGTTTTTTTTAGCTGATAGCAGCGGTCAAATTGTTTTTTGTCAGTTAACGGTTAAACATTTATATCCCTACTTCATTTCATGTACTTCTTCCAAAACATATGGAAACTTGTGATTGTAGCAATACAGAGAAAGGACAGAGAGACAAAGGGAGAGTGTAGCAGAGAGAGAGAGAGGAGTGTGTGAGCTCTGGAGTTTTGTCCTCTCAGACTTTACTTAGCAGCTGGGATGGGTTTGTGAAAACACTCTCCCTCTGAAAGCAGGTCACTAGCATCTGGAAGCGGTTCCCAGACTGCTGGACCATTTTCTTTCTTGACCTGGATTCCTTTGAAGATGCAAAGGAGACGAGGGGGCTGTGCCAAGTCACCATGCACTGATTCCCCTGCTCCTCTGCCCTCTTCTTGTCTCTCTCCAGTGCTTCTGGTGGGAGTAGTATGTTTACAGGGGCTTCAGTTCTGCCCTGCCTATCTTCTCAGTGTCAGTTCTTTCCACAAGGATCAAACTGGCTCTTAACCTCAGTGCAGGGGCGCGTGGAGGGAGAGGGGAAGACGCTTGGGCCAGTAGTTTTGCTGAATAACTATCCCGTGGCCGACATTGCTGCGGCCTCTTCCTGGCCCCGGTATAGGAAGTGCATTCCTCAGAGAGAGAGAGAGAGAACGGCTTTTTTAGCCCCTGCTCTGAGGGACTGCATGCAAACCCGCTGTGCAGTTTAACTGCATGCGAGAGAGAAAGCCCTGAGTAAGCACTTCCCATTCAGTTACTGCTCAGACGGTCATGGCTTGTGCCGAATTGGTGCACTTGTTGAACCCTGGTGTGCTTGTTTTAACCAGGAAAGGCCCCAGCCTCAGCTTTGAGTCAATGGACTTCACGCCAGCATTGCTTTATTTGTATGGAGAGTAAGGACGATCGTACAAGTTCACAGGAAACTGACACTGGTCACACTTGAGCTGCAGCTCCTTCCGCTCTGAATGAAAGGGGCAGTCTCTCCTCTTAGTCCCCATGGGCCCATCAATCTGGCCATGCTTGCCCAGCTAGGGGAGTAGCTACTTCCTGCTGCAGGAGCAGGGCCAACCCAGAGGGGGGAACGAGAGATATAGGCAGAGATGAAAATACAAAGAGGTCAGTGGGCCTGAGCTCTTGCCTCAGTGTGCACTTTCAGTTCTAGAGCACTAGACCATGGTTCACTACCAGGACTCTGGCTCAGGTGACCAAAGTTTCGGTGCTCTGCTTCAGAGATGGGCTTTGAAAAATCAAAGCCACCTGAGTCACATGCTGACTGACTCGAAACGTGATTCAGAAGTGGCTCACAACTTGACTCTAGACTGAAGACTCAGCCATTTCTGTGAAAAGCTACACCATTCTCTTGCTGCTCAAAGCAGTGTAGTGTTCGTTTTGGATTCAAATAACAAGGATTTTTATTATAACCTAATGTAGCATAAACTTGGTTAGAAAAACATTAAATCTGAAATGTTCAATCGAACAAAATCCTACATGCAATCAGTGTGGCGCTTCGAGCAACATGCGAAACATCAATTTTATAAAATACCCCAAAAGAACACCCACAAAACAACGGTTAAATCATAGTTTAGTTGGTATGCTAGCTTATCTCTTTGTTTTTAGTAAGTTACAGATAACGTCTAAACAGTAATGAGTTGAGACCCGAGACTTGAACTGCTTGTGAACATCTCTGCTCTGGTATTTTAGGACTGACTTTTGGTGACTCAGCAACATTTTACATGCTGACCCCCTTCTTAGTAGTTATACTGCATACAAGAATGGGCAAAAATTATTACTTCATTCGTTTTAAACTGAAAAATAAGCGAAATACATTCTAAGGTAAACAGTAACACAACAGCCTAATTAACTATGGACAGTCTAAATAAAATCTTTGAAGAACTGAATTGATATATATATATATTTTTGGAAGCAAAGCCATCACTGATGTCCTCATAAGATATTTTTCTACCAATATCATGATTGGCATAAACTAAAAAAACAAAATGTCTACTTTTGGGGACCCTGTCAGCTCAGGGACCCTAAGTGACTGCTAATACCACATATAGCAAGCGAGTTTCAGGAAGCCAGGAAACAGCTGAGCAAAGTCAGGAAGCTGCCTGAGTGACAGCACAATGCCCTCATGTCTCAAGGTTTTATATAGACCATTGCAGTGATGGACGTGTCTCCTCTTTTGCAGTTGGTGTGGGCCACCACCAGTCGTGTGGGCTGTGCTGTACACATATGTCCACGCATGAACGTGTGGGGCGAGATCTGGGAGAATGCCGTCTACCTCGTGTGCAACTACTCACCAAAGTAAGATCTCTACACATCTCTGTTTCCTGACAATTAAATTTATCCACTCCTTATTATACTACGGTATCTTATCCTGGTCTATATGAAATTATTTGATCTGAAGGTGAGAGAGTCTGTGCTTAAAGACTTTTGGACTGTATGAACGTTCTGTCTATTCCTTCTGCCAGAAAATAGAGAACTTATTAGACTTTAGAAAGAATAACATGCAAGCCAGACTATCCTAATGATTTAATTGCAGGCGGGAATAGGGGGCAGAATCTTCCGGAGAGCTTGGAGGGTTTGTGATAATGTGCAAAGAGCATTAAAGAAGTGTGCTCAGTCAAGCCTGCAGGTTGTATAATTAATCTCAAACTGCTGCTGACCCTTTTGGGATCTCCACCAGGGGAAACTGGATCGGAGAGGCTCCTTACCAGCATGGACGCCCATGTTCGCAGTGCCCCCCCAGCTATGGAGGAGGATGCAGAGACAACCTTTGCTTCAAGGGTAAGCATTTATCTGCAAGATGACTATGACTCATAATCCAGCATGCTCTAAAGACTGTGTTGAGCATTAGTACACAACATGTCAGTGACTAATGAGTAGTGAGGTAATGTTTGATATTGTCGCTGTACTCATGAAACCTCATATCTCTCAAATGGAACTGTTTGCATTAATACATGTCTTCAAGCAATGTAAAGGAAAGATGTCCTATTACAGTGAAGATATAAAGCTCATTACATGGTTCTGGATTGCTTTCAGGAGACCCTGAACGTCCCGAGACTCCAGATATGAATGAGGTGGAGAAGGCCCAGGTGCCACTGCAGCCTCGGACTACCCCATCCAAGCCTGTGCCCAAGCCTAAACCCAAGCCTGCTGCTCCCAAGAAGCCCTCATCACCCAAGGTCACTCGTACCAATTTCCTTGGTAAGTGTTGCTAATATGTATATATATATATGTAGTGTGTCCTATACTTTTTATTTTCCCATGTGAACATGATGCGGCATTATTTTAACTTAGCATTATTTCCCCTACAGCTCAAAATATCAAGTGTGAGACCAAAATGAGGGATAAGTGCAAAGGGGCAACCTGCAACAGGTCAGTAATGGCTAACTTAACATTCAGGAGTTACAATAAGTATTGCATAGATCTCTTACTGAAAGCACGTCTCATATTTGTTCAGATACAACTGCCCAGCCAACTGCCTGTACAGCAAAGCGAAGGTGTGGGGCACATTGTACTATGATGTGGTAAGTCAGTTTGTAGCCTATTCAAGGTCTGTCGATGCTTTTAGAAGTGTTTCTCAGTCTAACCATCCATTTTCCTGGTTCATACAGCAATCCAGTATTTGTCGTGCTGCAATCCACTACGGGGCCATTGACAACAATGGTGGTCTGGTGGATATCGTAAGGAAAGACAGCTTTCCCTTTTTTGTTAAAGCAACAAAGAATGGCGTCGAGTCTTTAAGGTATGCAGTGTTTCTGCCCATTACCTTTTATGGTCACGGAGTAGCTCACTAATACAGCACTGTAGTTTATGAATCTGCTCTGTATAAAGACTTAATTTGCTTTCCGAATTTCCCTTTCACAGTAAATATAAACCTGGCAATGCATTTGCTTTGGCGAAAGTGGAGAGTAAGTAGATCGATTTTTCTCATAAATTAAATGCAAATGTATTTTTTATATATATATTTGTATTCTGAAGGTGAAAATTTAACATGAGATTTTTTTCTCTTTTTCTTCATAGTAAAGTCAGTGGACTGTTACTCCACTGTTGCTGAGCTTTGCCCATTCACAGACTCTTTCTCCTACTGCCCAAGGTACAGTGCCTCACTACTGTTGTCCCACGTGTACAAGAGCTCAGTCTTACACATTCTTTCCCATGATAATTTATGTGATAATTTATCTCAGAAGAGATCTTTTTGTAAACTAACTTTGCATTTCATTTTTGTCCTATTCAGGGTCTACTGCCCAGCTAACTGCAAGAATGAGCCTTCATACTGGGCTCCAGTGATTGGCACCAACATTTATGCTGATGTAAGTAGCTCCTCTTTGACTTTATACAGCCAAACACTTAAGTGAGCATGCAGTTTTTGCGGTGGGGGTCCATCAGTAGTGTGAACCCAGAGAGAATGTAACCTAGAAGAGGTGGTGAGCTTCTGTGTGGCCAGGAGAACTCTCCTTGAGCTAGGATTGACCACAGAGCTACAGCTGAGGAGGTTATGCTGACTGAGCCAGCTCTGGAGCAGCCTTGATCTGAACTGGGGAGTCTGGAGCTGGGGCAGTGCCATACACTCTGAGTTTCCCTCCCTGAGTCACTGGCTTATGCAGTAATCCCTTCCAAAAGTACCATGTGAGCCGTTTTTCTCACATTAGATTAAAAGCTTAAAAGTCCAACCTTAATCACATCGATTGCTCCTGTGTCATTATAATCATTTCTGTCATCTGTAAGTTACTTGTAAAGCTATCAAAACAGTGGTCATTAATTAGTTCACTCTAAAATGAACAGGACTGCATGTCTCCTCACATGTACCCCATCCCCACCCCGAAAACGTTTTGCCTCTGACATATTCGTCCTCATCGTGTGTGAGTGCTGAAGCACTAGATGGCTAATGTTTGTGTGAGCCCATGACCCTGGAATGAAAGCTCGCATTTGCTGTGGGTGAACTTGGCTGAACTCGCTGCCTTTTGGCCTATCCATCGCATTCCGGTGTAAAAGCCCTGTGCCCTTCCAACTGGCCACAGATCAGAGCTGTCTCTCCAGGGACTCAAACAAAAGCTAATTAACTCTGGTAACTCGCTGGCCTGAGCCTAGTACGTAATGAAGCTGACCTTTATGGAAAAAGTGCTGTCCTTAATGCATCAGCAATGAGATGACGGTATTGATATAGCATAAACACTCAGACGTGGTGGATGTGTCACACTCTAATTACTTTGGGGGGGTTCAGGGTCTTAAGGGGGCCACCACTCTAGCAGCCCTGCACTGTCTCTGAGCAGGGAATGCAAGGGTTCTGGCCTGGCTTGAACAGAGATGAATGAGGCCTACTTCAGACAACAGATAAGGCCTGTGAGTGGTCAGGCTCTGGAGCCAGACTACCAGATTGACCCAGAGCTTGTCCTGCTATAAACTGCGTCATTACACTGCGTGACCCGTCCAGTGATGTCATCTGTCTGGGTTACCCTGAACCAGAGGTCCAGACCTTGACTCCAGTTTCCAGTCCTATACTTTGTAATCACTGGAGGTTAATTGAACTGATGGATAGGCCACCTTGTGTTTGCCTGCAGGTCGTTACAAAATCCCGGACTGGAAACTAGATTCAAGATCCAGATTAAAAGACCTCTGCCATAGACTGAGGTCATATATTTGCCTCTTGAGCAGTGGTTTCTTCTAACAAAGTGCTGGTTAATTAACTCATCAGTTGAATCTGGAAAATGCCAAAATATGCAAAGCAGTGATAGTCTGTTCCTAGACCAAGATCATTGACTGTCTTTTTTGACCATTATAAACACATAGGATATGTTATGTTGAGGTCTTTGTGATTCAGTGCTCCAAACAGCAGATGTGTGCATGTGTCCACGTAGTATGAATACATAAAACCACTGGCATGAAGGTCAATGGAACATCAGCCAGTGTAATGGAACTGCTGATGACTATGGCACTAAAAGAGGTTGGAAGAGACAGCATGGTCACTGAAAGAAACCCCTTTTGTGTCCCTGTGTACAGAACTCCAGTATCTGCCGGGCAGCTCTCCACGCTGGAGTGATCAAAGCCACCGGAGGCTATGTAGACGTCTTGGCTCTGGATAAGAGGAAGAGCTACGCTGGCAGTCTGAAGAATGGCATTCAGTCTGAGAGGTACTTGCCCCTTCTCTGTTCTCTCCTCTCCTCTTCTCTCCTCTCCTCTCCTCTCCTTGTCCAGTAATACAGTCCAGTTGTTAGATGCCTGGGCCGGGCAGCTCCAAGGGCCAAGTGTGCCTGTGGCACGTTAGTGGTCTCAGAGTAATGGTGTGGTTTTCTCTGTGTGCACGGACCACACATGGACTCTTTGCTTACTCTAGCCCTGCACTTCAATGGCGTGTGCAAAGTGCTGTGTGGGCAAAATCGGCTCCAACCCAGTGAAATCCGACACTGCACCCCAACATCCTCTCCCGCCTTGACCAGATCGATCTGCCATTCAGTGCGGAGAGCTTGGCCAACCAGGCTGTAGGCAGAGCTCAGTAAAGCGAGCCAAGCGCAGCCTGGATGGCTTTTCCCCGCGTCGGCCCGTGTCAGGCTGTTGACATGATGCAATCCTTGGAAAACGATGGGCAACCACTCGTGTGAACTATGCCTTATTAACAAGAAAATAATCACACGCTCTCCAGTTACCAGCGGGTGGAAAGCCGTCGGGGGCTGACTCAGTGGTTCCCTGGCGCAGATAATTACAGCTGATCTGAAGCCAAAGGCCTCCATTCTCTCCCACTGTTCTCCAGCATGGCACAGCCTGAAGGCCACTCCACTAATGAATTAATAACAAAGCTATAAGGCCAAGTACAATAGTCAATAGTAGTGGTTGGAAAAAGGTCAAATTACTCTGAACAGGACCACAACACCAGTAACAATGAGCCTGTGTTAATCACGTTTCCACATCCATTCCTCCTATGATTAGTCTATGAAATGGAGGAGGTAAAAGTTGATTACATGGCATTGACTTCACTAGGCTAGCACATAATGAGTAAAATCAACACTGGGCAAACGTTCATTAGAACAAACCAAACAAAATATTCATCATTTATTGTATTTCCCCAAATCTGTGTTTACTTTAATTACAAATCTAAGTAGTCTTCTGTTACTGAGACTTTATGATGCTTTTCTCTTCCCTTCTCCAGTAAAACCCAGGCAGAGGGAGGCGCCTTCCGTGTCTTCACCGTCCGAGAGTGAGCTCACGTGCGCAGGGCTTACCGTCGACTGCTCCAGGGGCACACAGGGTCCCCATCCAATCTGGAAGGACAGAACGTGTCAATCTATTTAGAACCTTGGCCACCTCGTCCAACATTTTCTCTCAGTCTGAGAGGGAGTGGAACCACACCTAACAGCTGGACCTCCTCCTCAGCCAACGAACAATCTCCTTCTTACTGTCAGCTGGTTAAACCAGGGAGGCTTCAATGCTTTCCTGCTTATGCGTTTTCTTAATGCCACCCACAGTATATAGAAATATGGATTGTGGCAACAAAGGACAATATAACAGCAGTGCTGTTTTTTTTTTTTTTTCTTTTACACATCATTTCCAATTAAGTCCAAGTATTTTTTTGTAATATCTGTTTTCATTTTTAAGTACCAGAAATCTTTGATCTCATACACAGGAATGTATATTGGTTACACTGTATTTAATCATTTTGTACAGATCTTTTAATTCAGTGATTTGTCTGATTTCGTTAGCCGTTTCTTTTGTTTCACGTTTCCTGTTTGGCTTCAAGTCGTTTCTACGTTTTTATGACGCTGCTGTGTTTATGTAGTGGAGGGTGGCATGCGGTGGTGGTCCGTGTCTGGGCAAATGTATATTACGTGGGCTTTGTTCTTGTGGGCAGAGAAGTTTTCAGAAGATAGACAGATGCTCTGCGTAGGAACGAGAAAGGAGGGTGGTGTGGGGGGGGGAGGCATCTGTCCAATGTAAAGAGACCTTTCCTGTAGAATTCTTCTGAGCCTTCCAGTATCAATAATGTGCAGGAGTTTCAGGGAAGGTGCAAAAACATTGAAGCGGCGTTCAGTCCTAAAAGAAGTCAGAGGCACTGAGTGCATGTAGAAGCAGGACCTTCACAATGATTGCATGGCTGCTTTCATAGTCCAGACACTTGCTGGACAACTTACTGTTTCCTTTTTTTCGATTCTAACTTTTCTGTGGAAAAGAATGGAATCTAATACTAGATCTATGAGATGGGCCCACCTGAGACATTTGAATGTCCATTACAAAATAAACTTTTCCCATTTGGTAACGTGGCCCAGAGGCACACTTGACTGCCAAGAGCACTTTCTTCAGTTTAGCTTAGCTTTCAGTTCTTGCATTTGGGAATGATTTGGAAAATACACAGTTCCTGTAGAACATGGATCTGTATAAACCACTCTTCCACAGCAGTGTAATAAAAAGATACTTAACCCAAAGGCATGCAGGGAAAGAGACGCTGGCTATCTCGAGTCTTCATTTTCATATGATGTATTTCTTAGCGAGATTATGTTACAATCATAACCAAGGATTTGGCGTCTATGTCAGTGTCGCTTTCTATCCCTCCTTAAGGCTGTACAACAGTGCAGTTTAACTACCACTTACAAAGCCTTCCATCTAGCTACTTCTCTCTCTGTCTCTCTCTCTCTCTCTCTCTCTCTCTCTCACTCACTGTCTCTCTCTTCATGGGCTACCTCAGTCTTGCTGCAGCATTAGGTTAAAGTACATGGGACGTTTAGGGAAATCATAACTGTCTGTACAGCTTTTGCAATTGTTTTGTGTAAATATTTTGATTTATTATTTCATTCTGAAATAGTTGTGGATATAAAGGTATGTTTTTACGAAGGTGTATGTTTTTTTGTGTCCTTTTTACTGTATACATTTTCTGTTATTAAAATGTTTTACACGTACCGTATGAAAAAAACCGAAAAGCTGCAAATGTATATTTCTCTTTACAAAAGCTGCAGCCGTGCCTTAGACACGATGTACGCAATGGCACCCCAGTCATTTGACTTGGCGTAAACCGCAGGCAGTGAAAGTTGTTTTTGCACAAAATTGAAAATAAAATTTATGATATTACCGTGGTTGATGGAGATGTTTTGTCTTGCTTTGCCTGGCTGATCACTACAAAACCATAACAATTCCAATGAACTGCATGAAGTTTGGGGATTAGATGCCATGTGACCTGGGAGGCCATTTTAGACCACCCAAACAAAGCCAGCTAGCTAATTTTGGATGCTTAGCATAAGCCACAGTACATCACATTCCCTTGGTGAGTCCTTAGGGTGCCATGAGAACAGAGCATATTAAAACACAAGGCAAAAGAAATGGTTCATATTGGTCTGGTTCACTGTCCTACTTACCAAGGCTGTTGGGAAAGGCCTCTTGCCACAGATCGAATGGAAAGACATCTGAGTGAAGTAAGGTAAGGATTTTGGTATGACTGGGATGTGGGATCAAACAAACAAAAGGAAATATGAGATCGAGTGCTCCATTGAGAAAGCTCCATGTTTCCATGCATCTGCTATTTAGGACAAAGTGACGTTAGCTTAGCTGAATTGATATTTTATTTAGGTTGGCATTTAGTGTGGATTTAATTGAACCAGCAGGTCCACAAATGAAAGACATTCATATAGGCACATAAATGTAATGGATAAACTGAGTACTCCAGTGTTGCTTGGTAGACTGTCTTGTGCAGAGAAATGGCTCCGTATTTTATGACTTTTATTAAGCTAAAAAGATTTAAATCAGTCCTGAAAGTTCTAAAGATTGTTTTACATGTGCAGTTTGGTCTTGGTGAGCTTCAGTTCTCATCCTCTTCAGGTGAAAGATGAGGCACAGGCATTCAACGGTATCTAATACTGGAAACGAAAGGTCTTTAACCTGACGAAACGTATCTCAAGCACTTAGGTTTGACCGCAGGTCTGTGTTTATTGAACTGTTTGTGGCTGGGGAGTTTGTGTAGAGCTTTAATGCTTCAAAGCTATGAGACACTCTGTTTCGGTCCCGTGAGTAGAAGCAGTGTAGGCCCTGGGTTCTTATCCCTGCTGTAATGATGCATTTGTACCTTGCATTATGTCTGATTCAGCCTATGCAGAGAGGTGAAGACTACCATTGGTTTTTGGTGCTGACCTGCAGTGACTCCACTATTTTACATGCTTTAGAGATTAGAGAAAATGTACAGTTAAAAAAAAATAGTGCTTCAACCAACGTCAGGTAATGTGCTACTAAAAAGCAAGAAGGTCTATTAGGAAAAAGGCACAACAGCCTACCACATAACATTATTAAACACTTTATATAGCTAAAACCATGATGTTTCAGCCAATATGAAAGGTCTTCAGATGTACACAACATAAAAGGACATCATTTAAAAGCTGACATAGACTGAAAACAGGGTCCATACCCTACATTTTGTATTATTTTTCCCCTTAGGCCCACTTATAGCGCTTATAACTTTCTTGCAGTTTTATGTACCAAAACAGTTCAGTTAATTTTATATGCACATTATTCCCTAAAATTAAAAAGCTACTTCTGTTACTGTACCTTTCTGACTAAGACATATCAGATAAATCGGCTCCTTTCTAATTGGCTGCATCATTCAAAAAGCAGTTTGGACTGAAACTCTTCTTTTAACTTAAGCATGAATGGGCTGGGCCAAACTGCTTCAGTTGAACAGGTGGATATATGTCAGTGTGACCTCAGAAATACAATAAATTCAAAATGGGCTGTTTTTGTGGCTTATATTCCATGTACAGATTATATGGACTGAGGATTAAACAGTAAATTGTGTAACTTCAATATTGTTTACATGGTATGTCAAACTTTTTTTATTTTATTAAAGCAGGGAAAAATCAGTTTTCCATGATTTGGTTTCTTTACAGTCATGATGTTTCAGTCGACGTGCCAGGCCTTCATCAGTTGTACGCAATCCAAAAACAAAAGAAAACAACTTAAAAGCTCACAAACTAAAATCTGGTATGGTACCTACTTGTGTCTAATTCTGCCTGTGGAGAGGCAAATGATGACTATTGCTGTTTAACGCTACACACACACTATATGTCCAAATGATTCCGGTGCTGGATGATTACAACCTCATTTCCAAAAAAGTTGGGACGCTGTGCAAAATGCAAATGAAAACAATGCAGTGATGTGCAAATCAAAAAAACAGGTATTTAATTGAAAATAGTACAAAGACAAAATATCATGTTGACAGTGGTGGACAAAGTACACAAACCATGTACTTGAGTTAAAGTAGAGATACCCAAGGTAAAATGTTACTCCAGTAAAAGTAGAAGTTCCTCCCTTTAGAC
>JAILXH010027338.1:1989-12062 GCA_023558415.1 Piaractus mesopotamicus
AGCTTAAAAGCTGCAAGTTACCGACTTATATGCGGCAAATGTAAGTAAACAGACTGTCATGTTGTCATATCTCTTACGTTAGACTGCATTTTGTTCATGCTAACACAGTGCTCTGTTTGATGTTTTCATCGGCTGTGTCCATGATTTTGTCAGCAACAAACAGCAACTAATAACAGTCAGTAACAAAACCAAAAGAATTTGCCAAAATTTGAATCCCAAAATAAAAGCCAATGGGTAGTGACTGAATTGTGTCAGTAAACATTTATGTGAAACATATACCTGCAGAACACAAATATGTTCATTAATAGAATTCAGTAACTGCAAAATAGCTTCAGTTTTAAGTGAGTTTTGAGTCAGTGGTTTTCTTGCATTGAAACGAACGTCTGTGTTAGAGGTCTGTAGTAGATTTGTTTTTATTTGAAGGAATGTGTCTACGTAAATGTTCTCTTTTGCTCTCTCTCTCTTGTAATGTTTATAGTCTATAGCTTTGGAGGAGGAGTTGAGTGAACATGCACCTGAATGAAACTGGGGATGATGTTCAACAGTACATCGATTTAAGTCTCGGCGTGGATGATTAGAGGGATATGTTGGATTAGTAAAAAGGTCACAGCAAATATTTCCCTGTTTGTTAAGCTGTTTTTAAAGAATTTTAGCAGCAGTAGTGGGAGCAAGGCTAACAATTGGTCAGAGGAGGGTGGATGCTATTCTCCGCCAGGTATAGTCAAGTTCAGTTTTCTAATTTAGTGGTACCAGTCAGGCCTTCAAATTCATGCCTGTGCAGAAAACTAGTCTGTGGTGCAATACAGATGTGACAGATACAGATTAGGTTGAAAAATGCTGGCGTATTCCTTTCTGCATAGGCATTTATGTCGCAAGTCATGTGAGCATGAATTCAGCACTAAATTGTTTGTCCAGGTAGAGAGTGCTGGACAGGGTTTAAATCAGTAATTGTTTACTGAAAGTAAACCTAATTAGTTGTATGCAAAAGTTTGATCACCTCTGGTCAAATAACATATTTTGCTGACTTCATGAAAAAAAAAAAAAAAAAAACTTTTGCATACAACTATAGAAAAGTTCCACTGTCAGCAGATAAAGTACATCTGTGTCTGCAAAGCAATGCTGCACAGCAATGTCAGTTGTGAAAATCACTGGTTTGTCATGATAAGCTTAAATTAAGCACCAAAAAGTCAAATGTTTACTCCCCCACCCCTCATTTTTGTAAAAAGTAATACAGATGCATAGTTTGACTGAAGTAAACAGAATGCAGTGAATACTTCAAATAAAGGAAATACAGTGAAAATGCAACTTTGCTTCCATTTAGGATTATTTCTTTTTATGAATCTGACAAAAATAATACTTGATATATTTATGCAACCTAACAATATTAGTGTTATTAGTGGATCTGAGGTACAATGCTATTCTGTGTAGTCGGTTGTTTAAAAACTGCAATGACAACCAATGATTACCTCAAATTAATTCAATCATATTTTGCCTAGACAATGCTGGACACAAGCCTTTGAAACTGCGCTGCAGACCCAGATTCATGATGTGTTCTGTGAAAACATACAAGGACTTGGGAGCTAAATTGGGTGGGTAGTGCTGGGCATTGAGTGGAGAGAAAAAAAAAAATCATTCAGAAAGGCCTCTTGCAGCTGGAGCAGGTGGTGTTCTGCTTCGAGACATTCCCTGCAGGCACACATACACATTCAGTCTTTAGCTCACAATAAAGAGAGAACAAAAACATTATAGGACACTATGGAACGTTTTACAACACTTAGTTCTAACGCAGTCTGACTGATTGCAAAGGTTGTGATGTAGCCTCAGAAATTATTTAGACACATTAACCATTAGTAAACTTTAATTCATAATTAAACTTTACTAAGTTATTTAGGTTAAATCATAAAATGTTCAACAAACTGATATCTGTTTCAGAGAAAAACACTTTTAGCACAGTATCAAGCTGTTGGCAGTCACTTTGTATGTAGAAAGCCTGGAGAAGAATTCAAACCAGTCTGCACTAAGGCTACTGTAAAGCACAGAGGTGGAAACGTCAAAGTCTAAGGCTGTTCTTTCAACAGTGGTGTGCTTGTGTATATTAATGGGATCATGGTCCGTGTACCTTCTGTTCATTTAATTTTCATTTCAAAATCCAGCACTGAAAAAATGGCAAATGGGTCAAATCTCGTTTTTGATTTTTTTGTTTGTTTTGAAACAAGAAATAGCTTTATTTTACAGTTCCACAGACTAAAAAAAACACAGCACCCCCTTGTCCCCCTGGCCTGGGTTTGTTTAGTTAGTTGGGTTAAGTGTCTACCATAAAGTGGAGGGAGCGGAGGCGACCTTCATTGCTCACGGGCTGCCCTGTATGAGCCTTTTCTGCTGGTGTCAATAAAGAGCACTTCTCGTATTAGAATGACAGGCTCTCCTGAGTCTCCTTCTTCACCAAGAGGCTACAGTACTGGTCATTAAGACTGAAAGACAGAATGTAATCTAGTGTCCATATGCCTGTGTGATGCGCACGCACGCATAGGGGGAGTTCGGCAGAATACCAACAGAACACTTATTGAACTTGAGCGCGTCAGCAGCTGATCTGGGGTGCACAAAGCCCCCGTCAAGTGGTGGAAGTTGCGTTTTTCCCTATATAATTTCTTTCATATACAGTTTGTGCACGTCAAATACACAAACACGTACGCAAAGAGTAATATAGCACTTATTAACATAAGTAATGTTTCATGCTTTAAAAGAAGATAATAATAGATAATAGGCAAACATGGGACATCAATTTAAGAGAATGCAAAAGACAGAGACGATAAACATTTCAAAATTGACATATACAGTTCAAGTCAGAACACCCCCAGTCAAGTTCACACATTCTCTACAGGAAACAAACATAAATATAATTTTTTTTTAGCATACAGTTTAACATATCGGGAAAAAATACATAAAGATATAAAATTTATTTGTGTCCTAAGTAATTGACTTAAAAAAATGAACAAAACATTATTTGACTAGGGATGGTATATAATCATAAACAGAAAACTATTTTTCACATTTAGATTGTGCTAATCATTATGCCGAGTGCTGACGTTCAAAAAACAGCCTAAATGAACTTTTCCTCTATGCCCCCCCCCAAAAAATACTTTGGGGGCCATTGTATCTGACAAGAGCATGTTTTGTTACAATCATATCTGTAAATTAACTGTTTACCATTTGCTATGTAACACCAATGGTTACTTTACTCCAAGTTACTCTTCTTTGGTGGAAGAAACTGTCAACCTTTAAAAACATATTGGAAACAATGTTCAGGTTTCCCTACTTCATTCTTTGCTTTGAAACAGTGGTGGACAAAAGCAAGAGAACCCACAAGGTCATGCGTTATTGCAAATAACGTCACGGCTGCGATGATCTACTGCGACCGTATCACAGCCTTGATGTTATTCGCAATAACACATGGCCTCAAGTGTTTTATTGCTTATATGGGGCATTGTAATGTGAGTATCTGGGGAAAAAAATAATCCTACCACAGGCTGGCCCTTTGCGTAGTTCACGTGAGCATACAGCAGCATGGCAATATCTTTGTGGCCTGCCTCCAAGGCTATAGACAGAGCAGTGCTGTCATCCTACAATACACACAAACACACATACATCCACTTCAATACAGGCATAAAAATGAATTAAGAACATAAAAATTGTTTTGCGAGCACTGAGTGTGATTACATTTGATTAGTCAACAAAGTGAACAATATCCATAAAGTCCTAGTAGTAATTTCAGTAATTTAAACATTTTAACAAATTCTAGTGCACTTTAAGACTAAAATAGGTGGAATTATTCATGGAGTTCAACAACTACGCAAATACAAAAAGTTATGTTCAAATCTTGTACTGTTTTCTAGGTATTTTGATTTATGTAATCTGGTCCAATCTGACCAAGGTCAAAAGGCCAGTGTGTACAAAATTTATAGGTAGGTAAGACTCAATTCCAGGCTATCAAATTGGTGCAAACCAGGCAGTTACATCAGTGGTTGCTTCCTCCTGAAATGACCATGTTGGATTGTGGAATGCAGTATATCACAAAGACAGCTCTGGCTGCATACTGGAATATTTGTCCAGAGCAGTACATCATCTGGGTATGCTGGATAAATTCATGTTGGTAACATACTGCATACTACCTACTACTACAAGGCACAATCAGCATGCAAGCAGTATGTAGTAAACCCAGACAGTGTATTGACTGTAGCAGACCCCCTGCCAAGCTGGTCCATCCTGATGTCATCTATCCTAGTTTGTCATTAGCTGCCGTTTACAGTGCTGTGAAAAAGTATTTACCCCTTCTTGATTTCTTTGATTTTGCATAATTCTTCACACTAATGGTTTCAGATCCTAATACAATACAAGCAATACAAGACAAGGAGAACACATGGAAACGCAAAACATTTTAAATTATCATGTCATTTACTAGAGGAAAAATGTTTTGCGACACACTTCACCAAGTGAATAAGTAATTGTGGTAGAGAGCAGATTTCATGATTCTGTCAGTTATGGCAGGTCACCCAGGCCCTGAAGCAGTAAAGCATCCCCACAACAAAACACTACCACCGCCATGTTTGACTGCGGTATGATGTTCTTATTGTGGAATGCTGTGTTGCCATTATACCAGACCCCAGTCTTCCAAAAAAGTCCACTTTCGATTCATCAGTCCACAGAATGTTATTCCAAATAGCTTCAGAGTCACCGAGTTGTTTTTTGTTAAATATAAGACAAGTCAGCTTTGGTTCTTACTTTGCAGCTCTCCCATTGATACCATTTTTGGCTGTCTGTTTCTATTGGTGGAATCATGACTACTGACCTTATTCAAGTTGAGCAAGGCCTGCAGTTATTTAGTTGTTCTTTAGGGATCTTTCATGACTTCCTAGATGAGTCATGTGCTCTTGGAGAAATTCTGGTAATCCAGCCACTTCATGGAAATTTTACCAAGATTTTTGTCCTTTTGGAGATAATGGCTCTGCCTGTCTTTAGTCAATCTCTTCCAAAATTTCTTTTGATTGCAGCATAGTGTGCTGCTTGAAAGGGTTTCATTTAAGTGATGTTCAAATTCAACAGGGCTGGGAGTGATCATGCCTAGGTGTGTCTAGTTTAATCGATCCCAAATATCAACGAAAACTGGTTAATTGGTTGATTGGTTCATTGAACAACTAAGTGGCCAATTACTTTTTACACACAGGGCCAATTAGTGTTGAATAACTTCTTTCCTTCAATAAATGACATTTAAAAGCTGCATTTTGTATTTACTCAGGTTGTCTTTGTCTTGTATTAACTTGCTATCTGAGCTATGCCGTCCCCACAATGACTTTATGGAAGTATGTTTGCCCACAAGCTGTCTATGCAGCTTCAAAAGCACTCTAGCAAAAAACAAGCAAAAAACAAACAAACAAAAAAAAACGTAGTAGAATAAAAATGTTTTTCATTTCATATCATTAGTGACCACGGTCACCACAACAAAACTTCAAATGATGATGGCAAAGAAAGAGGTACCAAAGAAGGCAAAACAGTTATATCCATCTATTAATCAAATAAGTAGTCAACATGCATGCAGATTCCATGAAATGCCCTACTTACATTATCACTCAGCGTGGCATCACAGCCCGGCTGGGCCAATAGGAGCTTAACTATGTCAGCATGGCCATGCTCACTGGCACACATGAGTGCAGTGGAACCCTCATCATCCTGGATGTTGACTTTTGACCCTGAAGTCAAGAGAACTTTAACCATGTCTAGACGACCATGACTGACCGCCAGCATGAGAGCAGTCTGACCAGCCTACAGGACAACGGTACACACACATATACATTTAGATATGCATTTGTCACACACTAAACATGCAGGAACTCATAACAATTTGTGTAAAAACTGTCCACTCTGAGAGCAGGCTTGGGAGATTTAAAAATAATTTTATCAACAGACCAGCATTTTTACATGAAGATGATTAATGACCACTTTGGAATGTGCACTATGACTGAAAAGCAGCTCTCTTTTCTGTTGAGTTCCACATACATCTAGGGCTGCAACTAATGATTATTTCCTTAAACAATTAATTGGTTCATCATGCTTTTGATTAATCGAGAAAAGTGCAGTCTGTAGTCTCTTAATAACTAAATATTTCATGTCATTCACAATGTTTCTTTTAACAAAAATACAAGGATTATTCCTTTATTTCCGCAGTGCTCTTTCAAACCTAAAACGTCTACCCTATGCTTTTATCCATATCAACAAAGCCAAAAGACGCCTTCTGCATTGCTCTCAAAATTGCTCAAAAGTACAGAAACAACAAAGGAAGGACATATTAATACATTTTACATGGCAGTTAAACTGCTATGGAGGTACTCTGATTCTATAAGCACTTTGCATTGCTATTCAAATTATTTCTCTTCAGCAAAGAGAAATGCATTAGTTTCACACAAGCAGCTTGGTCATCAGCCATGTCAGACATGCAGGGCTATAAAGCACATTCACCACTCATCAAACAGCAGTAAATATGCATGATAGTGTTTTTAAAAAAAAAAAAAAACATCTGTCCACATAAAAACATAGAAAAGTGAATTTTCTTTGTATTTCCATTTCTACGCTAGAGAGCATTTTCCAAAAGCTCTGTTTTCAGTGACATGCAGTGGGAGGCCAAAATACAGAGATAAAAAGTATGCTTTCAATAAACATGTAACGATTTTATTAGAGTATCGAAAATTTGAAAAAGTGAATATTTGAAAGTGTTTCATTTACTGTCTTTGTATCAGAGTAAAGTAAGGGGAATATGCTACGCACACATTCATGCTCAAATGGCTGGAGCTGAGGGAAATTTTGGGGCCATATATACAGAAAAGATTTGGATGACTATTGACTTCTGTGTATGTTTGCAACATTGAATTGAATTAAATTTATTTAATAATAAAA
This sequence comes from Piaractus mesopotamicus, assembly GCA_023558415.1. Lineage (NCBI taxonomy): Eukaryota > Metazoa > Chordata > Actinopteri > Characiformes > Serrasalmidae > Piaractus > Piaractus mesopotamicus. The sequence continues at coordinate 8,935 of JAILXH010027338.1, forward strand.
TACAAAAAACACCATACAGCAGCTGTTACATACATAGAAATCATCAAGGACTAAAACACAATAAAGCCTTAGGGCTTATTTGCATTGTGGTCCTCATCACATAAAACTCAAATATAGAATGGACAGCACAAAAAACACTTCACACCAGGCAGACAGCACAGTGGATTTTCTATTCAGTCATTTCCATTAAATGCTCTCAGAGAGCATAAATAAAAACTAAATAAAAACTTGCTATCATGTTGCCAAATAACACTATGCTTTATCTCTATAAAAAAGTCTATTCCATAACAGAGCAGAAGAATATAAAAAATGTATTCTTACAATTGTGTTTTAAACTTAAATAGAATAAAATTTGTGGAGCTGCCCCTTGTATAATGAGGGTGAGTATCTCTAACCAATAAAAAAAATATTCGCATGGTACTCTGGAACAGTGTTTCTAACAATTTTATAAATAAGCTTATAAGTCTTCATATAAGTGTAGTTACTACTTCTAACCAATTCAGCTTTCTAAAATGAGTTGCCTCTATATGTGTGTAGATGGAGTTTTAAAGGTGCCATAGGATGCATTTAGCAGTATTTTAAATTGCTTTCTTATGTCTACATAGGAGAAGAGCTGGGCGATATGGCCAAAAATGTTATCACAATAAACAAAATTCATATCGTATGATATCGATACATACCGCGATAAATGTCAAATCATTATTTCTTTCAAGTTTGAAGGCTGATTTTTGCTCCTGGGTGGTTGCTGTTTTAAACTATCCTTTATGGTCGGAACACGACAAACACTCACCAAACAGTGGAAAATTTCACAAATCTGTCATGGGAGAGTGGGAGACAGTGTCTGGTGAGCTGTTTTTATCAGCTGAAAAAGCATGGCCACAATTTTTGTAATAGTCATAATTTAGGAAGAAAAGATTATTTTTAGCTGTCAAGTGACTAGTGTTTTAGCTGACGAGTGCTAGGATATCCCGTTACAAATGCTAAACAAGTGGCCAACAACAGTGCTGAACTGTTTAGCTTCTCAATAATGTCAGCTTAGTACGAACAGCAAACATTAGCTGGCTCGGTAGCTACATCAGTGATTGATCACACCACCTCACTGCCGTCACTCCTACCGCATCCATGTCAGAGCATATCACAGTATTCACACACCAGCTAGTAGACGTCTGGATTTCTCTATTCTATTGTAGTAGTTTCAGGGGTGAACCAATATATCTAACACCAGACAAACAGAGCCCTCCTTTTAGGTATGTTTAAACTGAAAGCGGTGCTTTTGTGTCGTGTTTGATCTACAGTATCATCAATTCGCCGTGTTGTGCAAGTGACGGAGTGCTGCTTCAAGTTAGCCAGCTGCTAAAAAGAGCTAGCCAGCTTCTAAAAACAGCTAGCCTGGAAAGATAGCAGTCTCCCGCTCTCCAATGCCTCACAGCTTCCTCAGTTTACTTTCGTTTAAATCAGGGCTGTAACCTGCATGAACCCACTTCTTTCTTTCACTTTCGTTGCTTGGAAATGCACTAATACTTAAATATGACTTTTTGATGGTCACAGGAGAACAGATCACTGGTCGCTCCACAGGGAATGTATAACTCCACGTTTCAGACGTTGCTAAAGTATATTTGACCTTTTTTTTTTGTTTTGTTTTTTTTTTACTCGTGGCCCCCCTCCCTCTCTAATCAGGTCGACAAACTCGGAAGTGCACCCTCTCCTGGCGAAAGCAGAGTAGTGTCACTTTCCTTGCAGTAGAAAGGCTTTCGCTAGAACGTGGAAGTGTGAGAATGGTGCATTATATCGAAAATTTATCGAACCTTTCTTATCGCTCTTTAGAGGAAAAGTTATATCGTGATAATTATCGTTACCGTTTTATCACCCAGCCCTACGTAGAAGGTATATGACTTTTACATGCCGATTTTCAACCCTATGATTTGGCCCTATTTTTCCTTTTTGGTGGGCTCACAAATAATTTGATGAGCTCTGCTTCAATTTGCTGGTTTACAGCGAGGCAGCACGATGGCTTGCAAAGAAGAAAGGAAAACAAAATAAAGCTGTGTAAATAAGCTAGGTCGGCATACTATTTAGTTAGCTATGCTAGTTACTTGGAGCTTGCTAGTAGCTAGTGTTACCTATACTAGCTACTTGCTTTTGATCTCGACAACACCAAGTAAATAAAGTTGTTAGCTCACTATGAAACTTTCAATTTAAGATGATCTAACTTCAGCGGTCAAAGTGGATAAAATCACACAGCAAGCATAGCTGCTTACAGGTTGTCGTTGGGGAGGTGATGTTAATAAAGTTAGAATTGCCCGTTTTCAGTGTCAAACACTGAGCGAAGCGATTTGAGAAACTGTCCAGCGCAAACCAATGACTTTAATTCAAAGCTGTCCAAGATCTTATTAAAAGATGTCGGAGCTGAAATTGGCTTTCTGTTCGCCAACTTGTTTTGCAAATTTTCTGTTCCACCTTAAATGGGGCCACAGTTGCATTCTGACACCTATACAAGCAGTAGCATTTAAGGTGGAATGGAACATTCGGTTAAGAAACTGGCGAATAGAAACCCAACTTCTACCTCGTTTAAAGATGAACATCATCCAAGACTGTTGACAGTTCGGTTCCTTGGAAAGGTTATGAAAAATGCTGACACCCCCTTCACAGCTTGGAATGTTACATTTCTGCACATTGTCTGCCGTTTTCATTGCTGTTGCTCTGTTGTCCTTGTTTTGTTTTTCACAATACCTGCTGGGATTGAATGTGGGCTAGTGTATGTACATTTTGGGGGCATAAATATTAATGAGTCAGGACTATTATGTAACAGTTCAGAATTTTGGAATTGGCCTGTTTTACCACTCTTTATTGCAAAAGCAGGATTTGTATATGAGGAGAAGACAACAGTATTTAAGTTTCACAGTATGTCAGTTCCATGTACAGAATTATTCAACTATGCCAGTGTAAATACAGTTTTCCATTCTATGGCACATTTAACACAAATTTTAGCCATTTGTTTTGAGCCTTTTGTAATGTAATTTTGAGTTTTGGAGATAAACCTGTATACCATAAGGTAGGGGTGGGAATCTCTAGGCACCTCACGATTTGATTCGATTACGATTCAGAGGGCTGCGATGCGATTATAAAAC